>OU343045.1:3110145-3249357 GCA_910593735.2 Ectemnius lituratus
GTCTACGTGAATAGAGATATGGAGAGAAAGCTCGAGGAATTAGGGGATTGGTTAGAGGAAAGAGAAGAAGACGTAAATGTACTAATAAAGGGCGATTTCAATGCAAGAACAGGGACGAAAAGTGGAGGGGAAGTAGATAGAAGAGAGGAAGAAGACAGAGATGGTGAGAGTGGCAGAAGGTGAACAAAGAACGAAGGAGGTTCTGCAGGTATCTGAGGGAGCAGGGATGGTCGATAATGAACGGCAATATTAACGGAGATAGATGTGGAGAATGGACATATACAGGGGAAGAGGGGAGTCAATAATTAAATCTGTAATAGGGAACGAGAGGACAAGGGATAAGGTGTGGAGTACGGAAGTAGGGGACAAGGTGGATTCGGACCACCAGCCACTCACAGTAAGGCTGGAAAGTGGGAGGGGAGAGAAGGGGAGGTGTAAAAGGAAAAGAGAAGAGAGGAAAGAAAATGAAATATGGAACGAAAGAGGGATTATGGAGTTTAAGGAGAGCTTTGGAGAGTGGCCTGGAGGAATGGGATCAGCGGAGGAGGGGTAGGAAGAGTTGAAAGGTAGGCTAAAAGCAGGGTTATCGAAGGAGGGAAGGAAAGAGAAAGCAAAAGGCAAAGGAGGTTGGTGGGACAAAGAATGCAGAAAGGAGAAGAGAAAGGTGAGAAAAGAAATGAGGAGGTGGAGGAAAAAGGGGGGTACAGGGGAGGAGTATAGGAGCAGAAAACAAGAATATGAAAAGATGTGCGTGGAAAAAAAAGAGAAAAGAGGTAGAAAGGTGGATGGTAGAGGTAGAGAGTGTGAAAACGGACTCGCGGGTATGGAAGGTGATAAACACAGATAGAAAGAAGAAAGAAGTAACTAATGAAAGGATAGAGATAGAGGAATGGGACGAGTACTTCAAAGCACTGCTAGGGGGGATGGGATGGAAGGTGAGGAGAGGAGTTGACAGGAGGGAAGAGAATGACGAGGAAAAGGATTTGGCAATAGAGGAGATAAGGTGGGCAGTGAGGAAAATAAAGGAAGAGAAGGCGATGGGGGGCGACGGCATACCAGGGGAAGCATGGAAGCACAGGGACATGGAGGTGGGGAAGGGTTTGTGGTGGGTCTGTGACAGGATATGGAAGGGAGAGGGTTGGCCAGAAGAGTGGAGGAAAGAGATGGTGGTCCCAATTGTAAAAAAGGGTGAAGGAATAAGATTGTAAGATTACAGAGAGGTGACGATCACGCAGACGGCGTACAGGATACGCCCAGGATACACAGGGGTGCTGGCAAAGAGGCTGAAGGTAGAGGTGGAAGGGAAGCATTTGTTGCCACCAAATCAGGCAGGGCTCAGAAGAGGACTAGGAACCATGGACGACGTGTACGTCCTGAATTACCTGATAAACAGGCAGGTGACGAGAAAAGGGGAAAGAATGGTTGCGCTTTTCGTGGATCTAAAAGCGGCATTTGACTCTGTTAACAGGGATATACTAATGAAGGCGATGAGGGAAAGGGGGGTGAGAGAGGGATTAGTTAGAAGATGCGATGAGGTGCTGAGCGAGACAACGGGAAGAGTAAGGGTGGGTGATAGAGAAGGGGAGAGATTCCGAACAGGCAGGGGTGCCCCTTGAGCTCGATGCTATTTATCTTATTAATAGCAGATTTAGAAGAGGAGCTAAGAAAGGGAAGATGGGGAGGAGTGAAGTTGGGAGGGGAGAGAGTATACTCGTTGGCATATGCAGATGATTTAGTATTGTTGGCAGAAGATGAAGAGGGAATGAGAGAAATGTTTGGTGAGCTTGAGAGATACATGGACAAGAAGGGTTTAGAAGTAAATAGGGACAAGACGAAGGTAATGAGATGCAGGAGGGGTGGGGAAGGATAAGAAAAGTGGACTGTAGATGGAAAGGAAAAAAGATAGAGGAGGTGGGAAGATACAAATATTTGGGATACGTAGTATCGAGAGATGGGAGGCAGGAAGAGCAGATTAAGGACAGGGTCAGGAAGGGGACAGCAGTAATGGGGCAGATATGGGTATAGGGAAGAGGATGTTCGAGAGGGACTGGGAAAGGAGGATTTGATTATTTGACAAACTGGTGTGGCCAATAGTAAGTTACGGCGTCGAGGTATGGGGGTGGAGTGAGAGAGCAGGAGTGGAGGGGCTGCAGGATAGATATCTGAAGTGGGTTCTGAGAGTACAGAGGTGCGCACCAGGATATATGGTAAGAGAGGAATTACAGGGGGAGAAATTAAAAGGAAAGGCAGAAATAAGAGCGTGGGCGTACGAGAAAAAGTTAGTGGAAGGTAAAGGAGGCGAGTTGACAAGAAGGGGCTGGGAGGAAGCTAGAAAGAGGGCAAGGAGAGGGGACGTAATGGGACAATGGGAGGAGGAGAGATCAGAGTTCTACAGGACGAAGAGATGGGGGACAGAAATGGTAGAAAGAATAAGGGAGGAAGGGGAGGAACTAAGAGGAGAGGCACTGATAAGGAGGAAGCGGAAGGAGCAGGAGGAGGAGAGATGGGAAAAAATAAGGGACGCGAGATATAATGTGTGGTACGGGAAGGTAAAGAAGAGAGAATCCCTGCATATTTGAAGAACAAATAGGGGAGAGTGGCAAAATTGGAGGAGAGTAGCAAAATTCAGGTTAGGGAATAGAATGAGAGGGGGCAAAATACTGGATGGAGGAGAAGGATAGAGAGTGCAGGATGTGTGGAGATGAGAGGGAAACATGAGAGCACGTGTGGGAGTTATGCACGGGGTGGGGTGGGACTGGGGATGGCAGGAAGCAGCAGGAGAGGTTCTGGGGGATGAAGGGTAAGGGGAAGTGTGGTTAAGAAAAATAGACGACTGGAGGGGTGATGGGGAGGGGCAGGAGGGGAGAGAGGAAGAGAGGGAGAGGGAGAGAGAATGCAGCGGAAGCGGAAGTCACAAAGAGATGCATGAGAGAAGGATGGACGGATCAGTGAGAGAGAGAGGAGGAATGATAATTGCGAAGGGCAGGTGAGAGGAGTAGAGAGAGAGAGGCGAGAGAATAGGTTACCAGTTAAGTGTAGATTAAAGAGGCGGTTTCTATTGTAAACCCGGGGGGAATCAATAAACTTACATACATACATACATACATAGTAGCGGTTGACAAACTCCAGAACGCGTAGTTTTACCTCTATCGGAAATTTTCATTTCGTGTCCATCGATAGTTTCAGACATGTTACTCATTTTAATAAGAGACAATGTTTGTTTCCTATGCGCCGTCACTACGGCTAATAAAACAACTAATTTCTCCGTCAGAGTAGGCAGGTTGTGGTTTTCCAGAGGTTATAATTTTTCCAATTCGGATAACACAGGCTGTAAATCGTAAATTTCGTCGTATCTAGGCTTAGAAGGCCTTTTATTGCATACTCCTTTCAATGATATTGAAATAGTAGGATCTTTTCCCATCTTGTCTCTACACATCATTGACAGAGGTGATCTTGCTGTGTTAAGAATGCCATAAGACGAACCGGCTTCAAATTTGTCTACTAGACATCTAATTATATTATTGATCTTAGGATTAAATAAGTCCAATACTTCTAATGAACAAAACATTCCCCATTCTCGTAACGGTTTTGAGCACTGTTTCAATGTCGATTCAATTACTGATCCTAATAAAAGTTTCATTGCATTTTCATTGATTTTCTGTTGTCTAAACGTATGCCCGATGATTTCCCTGCCATTAAAATAATTCTGTCCGATAGTGGGTGTTGTGTCTTCCTATCGGGGATAATAAAATATTTCTATCAGAGTTAAAATATATTGATGTCGACACCAACATTGATTTCCATAAAGGAAAGCAATGTTGTGATCTCCAATCGGGAACAATTAAAACACCTAGAGCTTGGTCCAACTGAATTTTTCTTGATACTCTTAGAATTAACGCAAATGGGGGAAACGCGTAAAAATTCAAATTGGCCCAATGTATGGTAAAAGCATCAATACAGAAAGCTTCTGGATCTCGATGCCATGAACAGAATTTTTTACATTTTGCATTCGTCCTGGCTGCAAATAGATCAATATGAGGTGTACCGAAATTTTGCACAATAATGTTAAATGCCCAAGGGGCTAACTCCTATTTTGTATCTAAATTGATTATTCTAGATTCGGGATCAGCGTCTATGTTTTCTTTTGATGCGATGTATGATGCTGTAATCCATAAGTTACGTTCTTCACACCATTGCCAGATTTCTCTGGCAATTGAGTTTAGTTTTGGGTATTGAATTCTGCCAATTCTATTGGTATAGGCAATAGCCGTTGTATTATCAATACGTAATAATATTTCACAGTCGTGTTTGGACACGGCAAAACATTTTAAGGCAAAAAATGCCGCTAATAATTCTAAAAAGTTTATATGAGCTTCTAGCTCCGACTCGTTCCAGGCACCATGAGTGACTTCGTTATCACAAGACGCACCCCATCCGGTTAGCGATACATCTGAGAATATTTCTAATACATATTTCTGTTGTCTAATTAAATTAACACAATTAGAAATATGTGACCCCCACCAATTAAAGTCCGGCATTAGAGTCGTCGATAACTTCATTTTAGAGTCATAATCACCTCCATTTTTTAATATCGCTAGATATTTTTGACGGTCAAAGCCTTTACTGTACATCCGACCGTACTGAATAGCCGGACATCCTGCAGTGATATTTCCCACGAATTGTGCAAATTCTCTAATAGAGCATACTTGTAAGGTTTTGAATTTATTTATTAACGCCAATATTGTTTGCAGTTTCTTTTGAGGAAGCTCTATTGTCATAGATTCAGGATCCAGAATAAACCCGAGAAACTGGGATCTCGTGCTAGGGATAAAGTTACTCTTTTCCTCATTTATTAAAAATCACAAAGATTTGAGTTGTTTTTGAGTCGATTCAATGTTCGTTGCACATTCCTCTCTATCTTCGCCAATACATAACCAGTTATCTAAATAAACTACTGATAAAAACTCTTTTCCTCTTAAATGGTTAACCATTGGTTTTGTGATTTTAGTAAGCGCACAAACTCGAATAAAGACTTTTTCCATAGAAAACGCAAGTATTTACGACTATCTTCATCAAGGCAAGATCTAGGCTGGCCATATGACATCCTTTGGTCATTAATTTTAGTGCCGAGAAATAGTGATGTATAATAGTGAGAATAGATAGTGCAAATATATTTAGATATTTTAAATTTAACACAAACCTTTGCTTGCCATTAGACTTTGGAACTAAAAAATACGATAATAAAAATTGGCCTTTGCTAGGAATATATCGTCGAATTGGCCCCAGTTTCCGAAGATTATCAATAGCTTCATCTAAATAAGGCTCGTCTCTGACGTTCAAAGAAGTATTTTTCGTTGACTTGGTTCGTAATGGGATTCAATTGAAATTTATTTTATAACCCAACATGCAACTCAAAATAAATTTATCTGAAGTGATAGTGTACCAAGCTCCTCTAAAGTGTTTTAATCGTCCTGCGATTGTACTTGCGTTATCTATTTCTGAGTCGTGTTGTTCGACTGCAAGGTTGATGGCCGACTCTGTGGTAGTAGGTGGTTTGCAGAGCGATCCCTCTCGTTGAATTTGCTCTGGTACGAAGCTCTTTGGAATGTCTTGCGAATGGCCCGTCTGTGCGCAATTTGCTGCTTTTGGAGGCGGGCCCTTCATGTTTAACGCCGTTGAAGGCCGGAAAAAAGGCTTCTTCTCACTTGACTCCGATTTTGAGGAAAGTCCTGCCTTTTCTACGGATTTTGCTGTTTTTATCCCTTGTGATAGGTTGACTCCAAAAAAATATTCGTTGGTCTCCGTGTTCTCTAGGATTGCCTTTGCTTTTTTATCCACTTCTGGATAGACAAAGGCTTCTCTGGTCTTTGTGAACTGTCAGAGCTGAACAGAGCTCTTAACAATTCCTTTTTAGTGGATGTTTCATTCTTATCATTCAGGATTAAGTCTATATTTTTCCCTAAAGAAGATAGACCGACACTGCAAAAATCTTGGTCTATTGCAAGATATTTATTTCGCCTTTTTACAGTGTCATTTACTGTAGATTTAATTTCTGGGTTTAATTTAGGCGTAGCAACGGGACAATTTCCTTTTTGTGGGTATTTCTCCAAAAGGAGAGGTTTGGTTTCCTTATTCAAGTCTTCCTTAAGCACTGCTTCCCATGCTGCCACTAACTTAGGATGGAATCTGAATTCTTCCTCGTTAGATAATTTTTCACCGCCTAATATCTCTAGGACCTCTTCGTCCAACGCGACAAAGGCATTTTCCTCTGCTGAATTTGTCTCATCGAGATTGTTTTTACTGCCTACCTCAGTTCCTTTATTTGACCTTCTTTCGTCATCGCTGAGGAGGTTAACCTCGGAATCAGAGGACTTTTCTGGAAGAGCCGAAGATCAGTGTCTTATACACGCTGTCAGAAAAAAAGAGTGACGCATATTCGCAATGGCTAAGATGTATAACCTAGTCAGTTTGTACGATATGTCTCGTGTATGATCACCGCCAAGTAAATATGCTCGTCTTGCTTAAGAAGACACCAATTTGATCATTATTTGGGTAGAATTTACCTGAAGTTTCTGGCACCCTGTCTGCTTGATGATTCGTGGCGCCCATCGGCGGTGGTACAACCTCCGGTTATTATAAAGCGACTTCCGCAATTTCTCTAATTTTCTCTCCCGTCTTTCAAACGAACAAGAACGACTCTTTTTCCCTGACTTTTTCCCCATTCTTTATATTTGGTTAAACAACCAAAATCGTTATTAAGTTGCGATAGCTAAAGACGTGTGGCTTCTCATCACGCATAAAAAACGTTATGACAAATGATGCAAAAAGGAGGGCGGATATCAATAAGATGAATATAGGGTGTTCCAAAACTGCATATAACGGTGATAGCCATCATGTGGGGCGTGACCTTCTGATGGCTATAGCACCTTCAAAAATGTCAAATTGTATCCAACTTTGGGAGTTATTAGCCAAAACAATTGACCAATCAGCGGGCGAGATTGTCCAGGGTAGCTGTGACGCGACGGGGTGCGGTGGGATGGCTCGAGCCGCCCAAGATTCTCGCCGCTCCCCCGTCTGACTCAGCCGCGATCGTCGAACGCGACCGGCACACTACGCGCGAGTAAGTATCGGTGCAGCGCAGGCTCGCAGTAAGTGGCTTAGCGATGAGGCGGCTATCCAAGGTGCCCCTCGCAGCAAAGATCAGCGGGCGTGTTTCGAGGTTGCGCCTCGCTAGTTTTGGTGGTTGATACCCATACTGTTAACACTTGCAGAGTATTGTCACGTTCGTCCAGCGTCTCTTTTCCTACTTTTATCCCAGAAAGCGGCAATCCAAAAATTTCTCAACATTTGTTTCTAAAATTTTTCAGGCAAATTTGTGGTTATCTCCAACTACTCGATTAATCTCCTCGCTCGCAAGACATCTCGAGCTCTTGGCGAGTCACGGACGGCTATCGCTTGCTCCTAGAAAAAGCCCGACGGACGCTTTTTTGTCTTTCCCCGTTGCTTTCGTACTTTCTTAATATGCGCTTACGATAACCAATATCTCTGATTAGTTGTTTCGCGATGTTCGATTAGATCCAATTAAATCCGACTAAATCCAGTGGACCAACTTATGAAGAGCCTGTGCTACTTTTACTTACAAATGTCGAAGTAGCCCCGCGGCAAAGTGTTGGAACAGCGACTGCGATGATCCGAGTTCGGTTCCCCGTTATCGGGGTTGTTCTTTTTGTATTTTCTTGCCGATAAGTGTGGTACCGTAGCAAAACGTTAGAAGAGCGACCGTACTGGCCTGAGTTCTAACGTTTTGCCACGGTGTCACTTTGATACTTGTAAGAAGAAGTATCACAGATCCCTGATAAATTTGGTTCACTGGATTTGGTCGGATTTAATTGAATCTAATCGGACGTCGCGAAACAACTAATCAAGGATATTCGTTATCGTAAACGCATATTAAGAAAGTGGGAAAGCAAGAGAAAAGGCAAAGAAGCGTCCGCAGGACAACTTGAAGTCAAATTCTAACCCAATCTCAATCCCAACCCATTTCTAATTGGCATTTAAATTAAACAAAATATCAGCACAGCTAGCATACATTTAACTGACTACCGAGGTCTTTATACTTTGGAATGCCAAGTTTAGATTTTTTAGGGAAAAGTCAATGTCGATCGGCTGGTCGTTTGGCTGGCGGTGGCGCAGGGGTGTGTCATTGTGACAGTTCGACTAGATTCAATTAAATCCGACCAAATCAGATCAGTGATTCACGACCAGTGAACCAAATTTATCAGGGATTTGTGATACTTCTTCTTACAAGTATCAAAGTGACACCGTGGCAAAACGTTAGAACTCAGGCCAGTACGGTCGCTCTTCTAACGTTTTGCCATGGTACCACACTTATCGGCAAGAAAATACAAAAAGAACAACCCCGACAACGGGGAACCGAACTCGGATCATCGCAGTCGCTGTTCCAACACTTTGCCGCGGGGCTACTTCGACATTTGTAAGTAAAAGTAGCACAGGCTCTTCATAAAGTTGGTCCACTGGATTTAGTCGGATTTAATTGGATCTAATCGAACATCGCGAAACAACTAATCAGAGATATTGGTTATCGTAAGCGCATATTAAGAAAGTACGAAAGCAACGGGGAAAGACAAAAAAGCGTCCGTCGGGCTTTTTCTAGGAGCAAGCGATAGCCGTCCGTGACTCGCCAAGAGCTCGAGATGTCTTGCGAGCGAGGAGATTAATCGAGTAGTTGGAGATAACCACAAATTTGCCTGAAAAATTTTAGAAACAAATGTTGAGAAATTTTTGGATTGCCGCTTTCTGGGATAAAAGTAGGAAAAGAGACGCTGGACGAACGTGACAATACTCTGCAAGTGTTAACAGTATGGGTATCAACCACCAAAACTAGCGAGGCGCAACCTCGAAACACGCCCGCTGATCTTTGCTGCGAGGGGCACCTTGGATAGCCGCCTCATCGCTAAGCCACTTACTGCGAGCCTGCGCTGCACCGATACTTACTCGCGCGTAGTGTGCCGGTCGCGTTCGACGATCGCGGCTGAGTCAGACGGGGGAGCGGCGAGAATCTTGGGCGGCTCGAGCCATCCCACCGCACCCCGTCGCGTCACAGCTACCCTGGACAATCTCGCCCGCTGATTGGTCAATTGTTTTGGCTAATAACTCCCAAAGTTGGATACAATTTGACATTTTTGAAGGTGCTATAGCCATCAGAAGGTCACGCCCCACATGATGGCTATCACCGTTATATGCAGTTTTGGAACACCCTGTATAGTGTCTGTGTTTTTGTTTTTTCTCTTAACTGAACGTTGTGTTGACTCTCACCGAACTAAGCGGTACTACTTAGTCTTCTATACTGATCTCGAGAACGAGACCGCGAAGCATTATAATCCATTTTACTCGAAAATTGCATTGCCCCGTTCTCATGATAAATAAGTGGCTCATTGAAAGAAACAGAATGTATTATTGATGACAATGAAGACGAGGATAAAGATGATGATAAAGATGACGATAAGGAAACAACTAAGCAGAGTGCAATGTTAACCCAGATTACCGACCCCGATTCGTATTATGAACATTATTCTATATACCCTATACATGAGAAAAGAATAAATAATACATCTACCGCTTTGTATTAAATGCTGAAAGTTGAAGCAGAGCCTCTAGGCAATCGTCGTAAAAATTTGGATGTTCTTTGCTTCTCCGATTTATATCCTTGCGGCAAGAATGGTGTAAATCAGGAAAGACAAATACAGTAGGTCTGGAATTACCCTCTCCTAAGCGCAGTCACCGCCACTTCCCTTGACACTTGGGTGCGTCGCAGTCCTAGCACTATGCATCTATGGTCTCGCTATTGGTTGGCCGACCCAATAGGGTCAGTCTGACTTAGAAAAAGATAACCTGCGTCTGTCTCCGTTTGACACATTGAGCGATCCGCAAGCCAGGGTTGGGTGCCATTTTTCTTAAAACGGATCAGTTCTTTTGCATCAAATCGCCGATTTAAACTAAAATGACATACTATATTCATCACACGAGATTACTGTGACTCTATATTATGATTTCTCAGAAATAAGGATTAATCGATGAGTTATAAGGGTTGTTGTTTCTCTACATTTTTCAATATTTGTAAGCAGAAATGAGTTTTCGCTACAGTTTGCAGATCATGTGTAAATTTCAGTTCCTTTTTCCGATCATTCCCTACAAGGTACGGCCTACCTGGTAAGGGTTAATCCAGGCCAAATGGGTTGCTTTACTTTACTGGCACCGGTCACTCTAAGACAAGTTGCAAAATATAACATGGACTTTCCTTTACCGAATACTGTCTCGTCCAGGGTGGCAAAGCTTTGTTTACAGGTGTAACTATAAATACTATTCCGCGGAGCTATAGAAAGAGGATGTAGAATAAAAATCTGCCCAATATGTCGCATGTATGTTATTAAACATATGTATAATGAGAATTAGACTCACTCTCTACGTTAAGAAAGGGAACAGGCGGGTCTCCGTCTCACTTCAAATCTCAACACAGACGCATAGCGTGGCTACACGGCGCCGTAGCATGTGTGGGTAGAAAGCGCATGAGGAGATGTCAGGCTACGGAACTCCCGAAACGTAACTGGAGAGGGTAAAATTTCGGCCTGGTCCGCCTGTCTACCCTCCCTTACCGGCTGCTTTCTCTCAGCGGCCCGACTATAGCTGCTCGTTGCACGGGGCCCAACACGGGCGTTTATGAGAGTCCTGTGGGTTGTAAAGCTGAATCTCGGAAACCCTTTTTACTGCTGTATTAATGACTCTGTACCGCCTACTTTATGACATCGGGGGTTTAAAAAACAGGCCTTTTTCCAGTAAGAGCGAAAGTTTATAAATTATGCATTCTATGTTAATAACATTTTGTTTATCAAAGCCTTGACATTCGCCTGACGAAAATGATACCAAACGCGATCTAAATTGACCCATTGCAAGATATAGTCTATATTAGGGTCCTCCATACCAAGTTGGTTGCCTCTTTACAGCACACTCTCGGATCTCGTTGGCGTACCTAACTGTTATTATGTATGTACATGCATACGTATATACCCCAGCAAGTCTTTGGTTACAATATTGTACTGATCGGGATTGAAATGGAATAATAGTCAACATTACAAAATGTCTAATAGGCGCATATGCATATGTATATGCAATTTTAGTTGCAAGTGCTTCGACTTACTTCGGCGTCGAGAACTGTCACTATATATGTACAGTTTGTCAGCGACTACAATATGTACTGTGACGAAGTGTCCACTCCTAGCGAACAGTAAGACCGGAAGGTTGATCACAAGCGCCGTTAGGGAAAAAATAACATAGCCTCCAGGCAAGGTCGCCCGTTAACCCAATTTCGAAATCTATTGTTCCGCTCCTAATTCTCTTTGAATTTCGCATGAGTCGTCTAGACACCATTCGCCAGGGAAGTATCATGACCACATGCATCCTGACGACCATCTCTAGTATCGTTACCAGCAGCCACGAGACTCCGGTTCGACGTGGAGACTGCATTGCGGATGATAGCAGCCCACGAAGGACTTCCAGTGCAGTATTGGCCACACCGCAGGAATTCCGGGCGGTTGGGAAGGCACATCCAGTTGGAAGGATTCATCGGCAGCGGCCGCTAGGATCTTCCAACAGCGCAGGGGATACGGCCCTGTTACGGAGGCTCCAAGAGCCTTGGAGCCCGGGTCCCATTAGGTGGCACTATCGGCCAAAAGTCAGGGATGCAGGGGGTAATTGTATCGAATCTATTAAAGTTCCGCGCGCGGAAGGAGCGAACACTCGTTGTGCAGATTCGTGTCTGACTAAAGTGATACGTGTGTTCCGTTGGCACTACCTCACAGCAAAATCGGTAAGCGACCACCTATTGGGCCATAATTATTCTCCGTTTCGACGTTTGGCCGGTCAGGGGATTGTCCTGACCGAGTCGTGTACACGTCGCGTCTTTGTGCTTCTCCCCGTAGTTGGACCACACTGTGAGGTCTCCACGAGTTTTTCTCGCGAATTAGCCACGACCTTCCTGGAGGGCTGCCGTTTTCGCGACGAGCCTGATTCGGTCCATAGTTTAAGTTTTCGCGTCTCCAGGTTCCCCTCAGGAACTTAACTCGTATCCGTTTCCGAGAGTCTCGACGTCTCGAGACTTCGCCCCCATTTGTTAGTCCCATAGATAGTTCCGCTTCGCCTGCTCGCCACGAGCATCTTGTACCGCTCGTGAGCGAAGCCCGTCTTTCAACTCTCTCCTTTAATGTTAGCTTTACCACCTCTGTAGAGTTCAATAAATCTCGAGGCAAATCACATCTTCTGTCTTGCTTGGGTCTCCTGCCGAATCCACTGCTCTCCTCTTTCACCGGCCTCTGAGCTGCCGTGGTAAGTAATCCGACTGTGACTCTCCGGAAGTTCCATTCGGCTTCCATTCGAGAGATACCTGGCGCCCTTCTTTAGTCCCGGAATCGCCGTCGAGGGTCAGGGCTTAGTATCGCGTTCCGAAGCTGTTTGAAGCAATTTAAAACAATTATTCATTTTCCTGGGCAACTGGGTGCTCGGGAACAAAGCTATGCGCAGTACTCATACACTGCTGGTGACAAAACTTTCGAGATATGGAAGGGTCCAGAGAACTTAGGCGCTAATTTGGCTGCAATATTCTGGGCGGCATTCGACAAGATATGTTGGCGCCTGAGAACTTGGTCTTCGACCTTGCTGTTGGTGAGCTGAATTCAGATTTCCTACTACCCACATCCGCAAATACTCCAGATTAGACATTCGGGCTCTCCAGTCGTCTGGAGAGGCCGTAGTTAAGTCCGAGACGGTGTCATGGTGAACAGGAGCGGGCAAATGAAAAGGCACTTCCGAATTTAGTTCCGGCTTTTATTAGAGACCTTATTGCGGCGAGGGCGAGTTTGGGACTGAATGTCCCGTCTAGGGCCGAGTGCCCGAGACGGCGACTCGGTCCCATGGAGGGGCGCTCGGGATGCTGAGGTCCGCGCGTTGATAACGCGGGTGCCACGTTACACTCCCCGCTTTCAAATGTGGCACTCCGTGGCATACATGTGAGTTGGTTGGATGGTGTCTTAATATGGTGTGGTTGAATGCTGTTGTGTGGTTCTTCGCGTTGAATGTTGTGTGGTTCATTCAATTGGGTGGTGTTAGTGTGGTTCCTTGAGTTGAATAATTCCTGTGGTTAGGTGTCCTGTTTTTGGTCTCGTTTTATCTGGAAATAGATCTCTTGGAATAAAATGTTATCATTGTTGGTTTTTGTTAGTAGGTTCTTGGTTGTTTATGGTAGGAAAGGGTAGGTGTGTGTGAAATATGTAAAAGGAAAATTGTTACCATACTGTGTCCTTTTTACCAGTTTTATGTTAGGATTTGTTACTTTTACTGTTAGTTTTCCTCTGTTTGTCCCAATTAGTGTGTTTTTCCTTGCATCTGTCCTTTAGGCTTCCTGTTTAGTGTGGTTGCTTTCTATGGGGATTCTTAGGTTTGTTCGAATAAAAGTGCTTGTTTTTGTTTGGTGTGTATATATATAATATTTGGTTAATAAAAATATAGGGTATATATATAAAAAGTGGGTGTGTACATATTTAGTGTGTGCTTAAATCTAATATAGGTAGTAATAACAGAAAAATTTTAGATGCATATATATATCCATATGTACTTAAATCTAATATGAATAAAAATATGTATGTATATATATGTGTGTGTGTACTTAAATCTAATATGAGTAAAAAAAATATGTATATATATATACAGGGTGTCCCAAAAATGTTGGATTATATTATAGCCATCTTGTTCGGGAGGGGGCGGTGATGATGATGCCGTTTTTAAAAATTTGCGTTAGGCCGCCAATTCCGAGTTATTCAACAACAAAGTTAGGTAACGCCCACCGAGCTCTTGGCAAGTCCTGGCCGGTTATCCCTTGCTCCTAGAAAAAGGGAGGTGACGGAAAACATCTCGCCGGTCGGCCTGCGACAATTACTATGGAGGACCGGCGGGTGCTCAACCGCTCGGTTTCACTCGGTTCCTTCGAAACCGAGCGGTCAGCAGTCCCTTGCATGTGCCGTTTTGAAGACCGAGTATGCCACAGTACGGCATCGCCCGATGGACACACTTTGCCTTTCCTCTTAGTTTCCCTCTTTCTTAATACACGCTTGTAATAACTGATATCCCTGATTAGTTGTTTTGCGACTCCCGACTAAATCAGATTAAATCCGTCCAAATCCAGTGAAGCAAATTTATCAGGGGCCTATGATACTTTTTTCTTCAAAGTATCGAAGTGGCGCCGTGACAAAACATTGGAGCTGTAACCGTGATGACCCGAGTTCGACTCCTCGGCATCATCGTTATTTTTTTTTTGGTTTTCTTGTTCTGTCTTGATCCATGTTGAATACTCAACAGTGGTGAAAAGAAAAACTATCTTTTACAGTTCCTTGCCTTATGTTGAATACCCAGTCAATGGTAATACTTAATTTTTATCCTTCGTGGCCTATCCTCCTGCTTTCTGATTTTCAGAGAATGCGCCAGCGTTGAATAATGTCCATCCTCATTTCTTTGGCTAAGTTCGAATAAATTTATCGAATTATGCACGGATAGCACCCGCTAGAACTAACTCGATCCAGTTATTCTTGTAATTTAGGCAAGATTGCATATTTTTCATGCAAACAATACCACGGGAAGCGACTAATCAGGGATCTTGCTTATCGCAAGCAAAATGAAAATTTCGGAGAAAAGGCGTAAAACTGTAAAAGAAAAAGTATTTCCACTATTAGGTATTAAACATGGATCAAGACAAAACAAGAAAACAAAAAAAAATAACCGCGACACCGAGGAATCGAACTCGCATCATCACGGTTACAGCTCCAATGTTTTGTCACGGCGCCACTTCGATACTTTGAAGAAAAAAATATCATAGGCCCCTGATAAATTTGCTTCACTGGATTTGGACGGATTTAATCTGATTTAGTCGGGAGTCGCAAAACAACTAATCAGGGATATCAGTTATTACAAGCGTGTATTAAGAAAGAGGGAAAGCAAGCGGAAAGGCAAAGTGTGTCCGTCGGGCGATGCCGTACCTTGCTATGTTCGGTCTTCAAAACGGCACATGCAAGGGACTCCTGACCGCTCGGTTTCGAAAGAGCCGAGCGGTTGAGCACCCGCCGGTCCTCCATCGCGATTTTCACAGGCCACCGGCAAGATGTTTTCCGCCACCTCCCTTTTTCTAGGAGCAAGGGATAACTGACCAGGATTCGCCAAGAGCTCGAGGGCGTCACCTAACTTTATTGTTGAATAACTCGGAATTGGAGGCCTACCGCAAATTTTTACAAACGGCATCATCATCACGGCCCCCTCCCGAACAAGATGGCTATAATATCATCCAACATTTTTGGGACACCCTTTATATATATATATAAAAGGATACATAAGAGGAAAGGCAGAGAAATGTGAAAGAAAAAATATTACGACTACCGGGTATTGAACATGATGAGAAAGCAAGAAAAAACAAAAAAACAATCGTGACAACGGAGAACCGAACTCAGATCACCACGGTCACTGTGCCAACGCTTTGCCACGACACCACTTCGACATTTGTAAGAAAAATTATCACATGCTCCTGATAAATTTGAGTCACTGGATTTAGTCGGATTTAATTGGATCTAATCGGATGTCGCAAAACAACTATGCAAGGATATTGGTTATCGTAAGCGCATATTAAGAAAGTGGGAAAGCAAGAAGGAAGGGCAAGGAAGCGTTCGTCGGGCGATGCCGTGCCGTGTTCAGGTATCGAGAAGGAGGCATGAAGCGGGCCGCTGTCTGGGCCGTCGGTGCGAGCGCACCGAGACAGCGATTGTTTCGTTTCGGGAAAACCGAACGGTTGAGCACCGGTTGGTCCTCCATCGCGATTTTCACAGGCTGACCGTCAAGCCGTCGGGGCGATTCTCCCGAGCCTTGAGGCTTGGGTGAGTCGCGGCAGGGGGCAGCTCTCCTACCGCGCCACGCAGGGGCTCACCGGGCATGGCTACTTCGGTGAGTACCTGCGTCGCATCGGGAAGGAGGCGACGGCACAGTGCCACCATTGCGACGGGGACCGGGACACGGCGCAACATACCCTCCAGCATTGCAGGGCCTGGGGGGAACAGCGCCGTGTCCTGGTCCGGTATATTGGGAGGGACCCCTCGCTGCCGACGGTCATCCGACAGATCCTCGGCAGCGAGAGGTCGCGGAGGGCCTTCCTCGCCTTTTGCGAGGAAGTGCTCTCCCAAAAGGAGGAGGCGGAGCGGCGGCGGGAGAGGACGGACCCCTTCCGTCTGGGGAGGGCCCGACCCCGCCGCCGCCGCGCAGGGGGGGATGCAGTTCCCCCCAATTAGGTTCGAAGGCCCGGACCCGCCGGTGGGGTTTCCCTGCCGGTGGGCCGGGCATGTGCCAAGGGGCCGCGAAGCGGCAGAGTGGTGGCTCTGTCGCCTCCGCAAAGCGGCCCCGAGGCGGGGCGGGGCGTGTAGTGGTCGCACGTCCCGCGCAGGTGTGATTGGCGGTGCGGGGGACGGTTCGCTCCTCCTTCGCCGGTGGCGAAGGAGTGCGGCGAGCCGTGTCTCCCTGCGAGTAGTGGGGGACGCCTCCCTCTCTCGTGAAAGCGAGAGAGGCGATGGCCACTCCCCCACCACGAGACGGCCCCCACTAGGAGGCGTGCGCGGGGCGGCACCGGTCGTGTTCTAACAGAGTTCCCGGTGTCGCCCCAGTAAGCGCTGAGGATGGCCACCGTGGGGTTTTAGCCGGTAAGAGTCCGGCACTACCCCGTCGCCCCCACCAGGGTGGCGGGGTGTCCATGAGGATTTCACCACGAAAAAAAAAAAAAGGCTGACCGTCAAGACGATTTTGGTCACCTCCTTTTTTCTAAGACCAAGCGATAGCCGTCCGTGACTCGCCAAGAGCGTAAGGGATGGAGCATAACTTAATGTTTAATAAGTTGAAATTGAGGGCCGAACAACAAATTTCAAACCTGCCATTTTCTTCCTAACAACCATCCCAACACGATGGCGCTAATATTTTATTACATTTTTGGACACCCTGTATATATGTATGCTTAAATCTAGGTTAACATCATTCTGAGATTTGTTTGTCAGCAAGTGTGTAATGTTTTGTTTGGTGTATGGTTTTTTATAGTTGTTGTTTGTCTAATGTGTTCGTTAATCTGTCAATGTATCTGTTTTGTAGTTCCTGTTTTGCTTGTTTAATAATTTGTTCAATTTCTTGTGTGGTCATTGTTTTGAAAATTGTTTTATCTGTTTGCGTTGTCTCGTCTCTGTATCGTATGTGTGTCTGTGTACTTTCTTTAATATACTGTTTTGTGTTGCGTGTGTGTCGTAATTCCTATCGGAGTGTATGTGTGTCGTTTGTATATAGTCTGGTACGTATGTTCAGTAGTGTTCTTGTCCTGTCAGCTACGTTTCTCTGTTTTAGTCTTCTGTCTTGAGTTGTGGTCTGTGGTTGTCTTCGTGTTTTGTATAGTCGTAGTATTGGGTCTATTGTTGTGCCCTGCGTGGTGACGGCGCAGAGTGGGTAGCGGGATCGGAGGAAGTCAGGCTCGTAGCGTTTAAAGAATTGGAATCCACCGGGATTAAACCCAAAACTTAAGGTTTATTGATAAAGTATAATCAAAGAACTGACAAGAGGTACAGAGTAGCTCGCTGATACGCACTGATGTGTTCTGATCGAAATCTGAATAGCGAGTCCCGCCTGGGACCTCGGTTGATGGTTTTGTTCGAGGCAGGCGTTGCCTTGGCACGAGGCGCTGATTAGGCGAAGCGACTCAGTGCCTCGTTCCTAAACGTGACTTAGTGGCTAGACGCTCGTTATTGATATCATAATGTATCATGGCCTTTGGACACTGCATTATCCTCTCGAAGAAAGGATTTGACGATATAGCTAGTTTGTGCAATCCGAGAGCCAGCTTTGGGCTCGGGCGCAACAGAATCATGGTCTAGAAGTGGTATTTTTAAAACATAAACTAAGTTCGCTCCGTTGTGAAATATTGTTAGGTCGGTGATTTCAAGAAGTTGTGGTATGAATCGGCTATCTAATAGTATCGGAAATTCCACATTTTTGAAATGTTTACGGATAGTTGTCGCACTATTTAATATTTGTTGCGCTGTTAGTATTTGTGGATGCATCTGTCAATTCTTTGCAAATAGTATGGTGGTCGTAAGTGTGTTAATGCCTATCTCGAGTTGTGTTAACATTACATCTATTTCGGATGCATATTCCATTGCGTTTTGGTTTAGTTGGAGTATTCTCACATTATTGTCGGTTAATCTCGCTGCTAGGGTAATATTTCCTACTTGTTTTGAAATTTTATTGGTTATTAGTGTTACTCTTTGGTCAACAAGTTTGAATTGTGATTTTATAATGTGTGGTTGATTCTGAACAATTTGTGCTATTTCTTGTGTGTTCTTGTTTAACATTTCAATTTGTGTATTTATTTCTATTCCGTCGTCTACGTCAAGAGTTCCTAAAAGGGCTTTGTTAATTTTGCTAATAAATTCTAGCGGTGCACGCTTTCGTCTTCTAGGTGTGTCGATGTTTGGGATGAGTTCTTGAAAGATTATTTCCGATGTCATAGTGTTTTGTAGTCTGGTTGCTAATACTTTGAGGTGTTCGTAGGTTAAGCAGGTTGGTTTCAGGATTCTACAGAGTTCTATTGTTGCTTTTATGTTTTTCCATATCTGCTCGCGCTCCAAGGCGAGTCCTTGTTTGTCTGCGTAGGTGATTAATGTCCATTCTGTGTGGTATGGTCTCAGCGTGCCCAAGATTTACGATCGCAGTCCTGGGTTGTGTGCAAGTGGTGTTACTTGATATGGGGGGGGGGGGGGGGGTGTCGGCGTTTACACACGATGCGAGGCATCTGCACCATGTGCCAGTTTTATTTTGTCGACGTGGACTACTTTTGTTTTGTCTTTGTTCATTTTTAATCTCACATTATGTTTATCTAATACGTTTGATATTTCGAATGGGCCTATGTAATTGCTTTGCAGTTTGTGTTTCTTATTGTCTCGGATTAGGAATACGAGTTGGCCTGGAGAAAAGTTTGGTTCGGTGGTTCGTTTGTCGTAATATTTTTTGTTTCTTTCTTTTGCTTTAGTTTGTCTTTCTATTGCTTTCTCGTGAATGGTTTTCAGCTGTTCCGTGAGCATACGTAAATATGTGTCATATGTGAGTATTGTTTCTACAGGTGGAAATTCTGAAGGGGTTCGTGCTGTTTTTCCAAAAACTAACTCGTGTAGTGTGAATCCGGTACTATCGTGTACGCTTGTGTTATACGAAAGGGTTGCGTATGGGAGCCATCGGTCCCAATTACAGTCTTCGGAAATGTAGTGTTTTAGGTATTCTATAAGAGTGTGATGACCTCGTTCGGCGATACCGTTTGACTGTGGGTGATATATAGAAGTGTTATAATGTTTAATTCTAAAAAGGTTTGTGAATTCCTTAAATACTTCTGACATGAAGTATCGGCCTTGGTCGGATAGTATTGCTCGTGGGGCTCCGAATATGCAAATTAGGTTTTCCGCTATTGCCTTAGCAATTTCTACAGAAGTTTGGTATTTCAATGGTATGACTATTGAGAATCTGCTGAAAAGGTCGTCAATTGTAAGTATATACTTGTATCCTGTTTCAATTTCTTGTAGTGGACCGCAGGTGTCAATAGCGATTTTATCGAAAGGTTCGGCTGGTGTGTCTCTGATTATCATTGGTGCTTTGGGTTTTACGCGTACTAGTTTGTTCTTTTGGCAGTCAAGACAACATTTTATGAAATGTTGTCTTGACTGCCACATGTCGCCTATATGTGGGTCGGATTCTAAGAGTGTTTGTGTACTAATAATTCCTTTTTCTTTTAAGAATTGTGTGGTTAAAGTGTCTATGACGCAATCTGCTGAAAGGTAATATGCAATATTGTCCTTTTGTGTTAGAAGGTTACTTTGCGTTGCTATAATTGTGTTTCTGATTTGAGGGTTGGGAATGTCTGCAGGAATGTCAGGCCGTGCAGTCAGCTGTTCGGTATCATAAAGCGGCGGCCGGTGCACTGGGTCACTGACTCTGTCATCTGAGGCGATGCTTGAGTCGGCTTCGTGTGCGCGACACTTGTGTGTGTCGGTGCGCCTGTGTGACTCTAGCATGTGTTTAGTGCTCGGTCCCGCTAGGTCTTGAGAGTTTGTGTGATTTATAGCTGTTTTCACATGTATTGTTCGTTTCTTTAATTTATGGTGTGTCTGGTCATCGTCTGGAGAGTCCGAATTTGAGAAAATATGTAGTCGATGTGGTGGAGATCGGAATGTTGGTTGTATTGCTCCTAGATGTTTACTTTTTCCGTTGCGTTCTTGAGTGTCTTCCGGTGGTGAGTGAAAGTTGGGTTTAACGGTTTATGTGTTAACTGCAGGGTTTTATTGTTGTTCTGGGATTTAGCGACGATCGATTCTATTTCTGAGTCAGTACTTGTACCCAAGTATTTTTTCATAGTATCCGAAAGTTTATAGTGTAGTGAGGGTTTACTATGTGGATGACTGCTTTCTGATTTCTTTTTGCTGTCATTTCTATGCCTGACCTTATTACTGTTATTATCGGTGTCGCGGTTAGTGTGATTTTCAGTTTCTAGTGTATCCCTATCTCTTGTCCTTGTTTGCTGTCTAAGGTTGTGATCCGCTATTTCCTGAGTGGTGGGGTTATATGTGAGTGCAGGTGGGGATCGGAACTGTGGGGTGATTTTGCTAGATTGTGGAGCTTCTTGTTTTTTAAGTTTCGGTGTTTTCTTCTCGCTAGTTTGTCTTTCGCTGGTTTGGCTTGAGTGTGAAAAATCCTCATTGTCTGTACTGTCAGATCCCTGTGTTTTTAGTGATATCGGTGCGTGGACGTATTTTCTTTTTCCTTCGCCATGCTGTGGGAGGTTATTTCCGTCTCTGCTACCGTTACTTTGTATAGGACTGCAGATTATTTTTTCTGGGATTTTGATACTGATTTTCGTTCTCAGCGATTGTGCGGTTATCAGTTTCTTTTATCGTTATTTCATCGTCCGATGACATAGATGATGATGAGTCCCTATTATCATCATCTATAGTCTTGTGGTATTTTTTAATTGTGCCCTCGGTTTGTCGTGTTTTCGGTCTCGTGCCTGAGCAGGATGGTGCATGTATGTCAGTCGTGTCTTGGATAGTTTCGTGTTTTTTCTTCGGTGCTGGATTTCCCGATGCCGAATCTGATGTTGAGAGTAGACGTGTATGTGGTTGATGGTGTGTTTTAGGTTTTTTTGTTTTATGTAGTGTTTCGCTATCTGATGTTTCTTGTCTTAGCCGGATTGGCATCATAGATGCTGGGTTTCGCGATAATGCGTCTGCTATTACGTTTTGTTTGCCTTGTTGGTGTTTTATTTCGAATTCGTAGTCATTTAAGATGGCTTGCCAGCGTTGCAGTTGCTGTGGGGGGTTTGCCTTTTGTGTTAAGTATGTTAGCGCTCTGTTGTCGGTGACGAGTGTAAATTTCTTTCCGTAGAGGTACGGTCTAAAGTATTCTACTGCTCTAACGATTGCTAATAGTTCTTTTCACATTGGATCATAGCGTTGCTGAGATTTATTAAGGATTTTTTAGTAATATGCTACGGGGTGATTGAAGTTATTGTGTTCCTGACTAAGTACGGCTCCTAGCGCGTAATCGGACGCGTCGGTGGTTAGCATAAAGGGTTTTTCGAAGTCCGGATAGCGGAGAATTGGTTGTTGTGTGAGTTTCTGCTTTAGTGTGTGGAACGCAGTTTCGCAGTCGGTGTCCTATTTAAAATCTGTGTTTTTCCTAAGTAGCAATATCAATCGTACGATGATTTTCCCGTAATTTTTTATGAAACGCCTGAAGTAACCTGTCAAGCTAGAAAATTGTTTGATGTTTTTCATGTTTGTTGGTCTTGGAAAGTGTTGGACCGCTTCTATCATATTATTGTTGGGTTTTACACTGTTTTCGGTTATTATATGTCCTAAGCACGTTACTTCTCGCTTTAAAAATTCGCATTTGCCTGTTTGTAGTGTGAGTCCTGAATCTGTGGGTCTATTGGCAAGCCGGCGGAATTTTGTCGCGTGTTCCGATAAACTATTGGCGTAAATTACAATATCGTCTAGGTATACGAATAGATCTGTTCCTTGTAGGCCAGATAGGATTATGTCCATGACACGTTGAAAGGTGGCGGGTGCGTTTTTTAGTCCGAATGGCATGCGGTTAAATTCGTAGTGGCCATTGGGTGTTGAGAAAGCTGTTTTTTGTTTGTCGATGGGGTGCATTTCAATTTGGTGAAATCCTGATGCGAAGTCGAATATCGAAAAATACTGAGCGTTTCCTAACTGGTCTAAGATATCTGTGATGTTGGGGAGTGGGTATGCGTCTGTTATTGTTTTTTCATTAAGTTTTCTAAAGTCTATGACCATTCTCCATCTTTTGTTTCCTTTACTATCGGCTTTGTTGGGAACGATCCAAACTGGTGTGTTATAGGGTGAGATAGAGTGCTGTATGATGTCTTTTTCTATGAGTTTTTGGATTTGAAGTTGAATTTCATTTTTGTGTACTGGGGGATATCTGTATTGTTTTGTGTTAATTGGCTTATCGTCTGCTGTGTGGATTTGATGTTGAGCAACTGGTGTGTGGCCTAATTGATCTCCTTCGATGTAAAATAAGTTTCGGTAATCTGAGACTAACTGTAAAACGTGTTGCTTCTCTTCAATGTTTAAATGTTCTAAACGCAGAAGAGTTTTTAGTTTTTCAAGCATTTCATCTATTTTTGTGGTGTAAATTGCTGCAGTGTATTCTGCTTGAATACATTGAGAATTTAGTTCGTTTACAAGTATCTTAGGAATGTCTGCTATTTGTTCAATAGGCTGCAGGTCTACTTCTTGTATTCCTATTTTTACTAGTTTTGTATTTGTGTTGATCACTTGAAGGTATGCAATGTTGCCGTGGTTTTTGACGAGTGCGTTTCCGAAGTATAAACCTTGATACTTTGTTATCTGCGGAATGTATCCTTCTGGGAGTTGTGTATGTTTTAATCGGATAGGCATTTGAGTTTTCGTTCTGGTTGGCACGTTATAGGTTTCCAGTGTCGTGAAGGGGATCTTTTGCTGACTAAGTATTAAACAGTTCTCAGAATATAGTATGTCCGCTGTGGTTTAGTTGAAAAAAGCATCGCCTAACAGGCCGTCCTGTGGGAATGGGAATGCGTCAGCGACTACTTGAAACTCTACTAGGATATCTTGAATGGTGATAAGGCACGATCCTATTGTGGAGGTTTCACTATTGGTTATTCCTATTAGTTTATAAATGATGTTTGGGTTAATGTTAACGTGATGTGCTACGTTGTCAATTTTTATAAGGTTTACCTGCGCACCTGTGTCTATAAAAAATATAGGGAACGACAATCTCTTGTGTTATGTGTGGGTGTATCACAGAAATCGCAAAATTTTCTATCGTTTTTATCGTATGAGTCGTCTACTTCAGCGAGTCGGACATGTGTGGTAGGTGCGTGGTTTTCATTCGTTGTACTGTGTAGTTTTTGTCTCCGTATTAATTCGTTTTCGATTTCTATTGCTTCGTCTATTGTTGCTTGTAATGATGTGTGGTTTCTAATCATTCGGTTGTTGATGCTTTCTACTAATCCTCTGACAAATGTTTTAATTGCTATATTCATTACTTCTGTTTTTTTATTATTTAAATATGTGCTATTTTCTATTGTTGTGTATACTGTGTCTAATCTTACAAATATTTTGTTCAGAATTTTTCCAACACGGTTGGCGTATCGGAAGACTGGTTCGTTATAGTTTTGAGTGATTGTTCGCATTTCGAATTCTAAGTCCGAAACTTCCATAGGTCTACTAAATGCTGTTCTTAAGTCTGTGAGGAGTTCGTCCAGTGGTTTGTATGTTTTTGCGTCGGCTATTTCTATTGCCATGCCAGTTAATTTAGCTGGAATGATTTGTAGGAGTTTGGTTTTGTCCGCGTCGTTTAATAGCGGTATGACTCTGTTACATGTTCGAATGAATTGTTCGACGGGGATATTAGAGTATATATGTCGCGGAATGTCAGAGTGTGTGCCATGTCTGTAACTGTGTCTGAGGTAAGTGTCGTCTTATAGAAAGGGGTGCTGTGAGTTTTATGACGTTCAGGGCGTTGGGGTGGAATTTTTGTGGATTTTTAAAGGGTATTCGGGATGGAAGAGATGGCGCCAGTTCAGACTCTACAGCTCAAATATTAGAAATGTTATGTAGTACTTACCGTGTGATGGTGATTGTTTTTGCTGTCTTTCCTTCTGTGTGTTTCTGTGTGTGTGTGTGTCTCTGGGTGTAGTGGTCCTTTACACTCTGACACCAGTTGTGATGGCGAGCAGGAGCGGGCAAATGAAAAGGCACTTCCGAATTTAATTCCGGCTTTTATTAAAGACCTTATTGCGGCGAGGGCGAGTTTGGGACTGAATGTCCCGTTCGCACGCGCGCTCTCGAAATACCAGAGGATGCTACCAGGACCCGCCCTTTCTTGGCACGGGTACTGCCACGTCCCCGGGGGGAGGAGAGAACCCTCTCCCTGTTGAGTACTACCAAGATTTGGTGGTGCGCGGGCCACACGCCCATCACCCCCTCACGCGGCCGGTTGAACTAGGAGGGACCCAGCCCCCCAGCTGAACCCCTCACCGACCGCGTGGGCGTTGATGCGCCGCGGGAGAGCACCGTCCTCCTCCCCCGGCCCCTCCGCCCGGGGAGCCCTCTCCGCTCGGGTTGGCGTTGCTGCTCCCGAGCCCGCTCAGTCGTCTCCTTCGCGAGCATGACTTGGTCGCAGAAGGAGATGACCGAGTCCCACTGATCCGCGCCGTCGAGCACCTTATCAATAATGCTCGACAGCGCGAGATCCTCCCCAATATCGCTGACCAGGACGGCGCGTTGCTCAGCCCACGCTGGATAGTGTTCCAGCGTGTGCTGCGCGCCGTCCCAGGCGGCCGCGCAGTGGTAGCAGCGGGTCGTGGCCTCCCTGCCGATCTTTGCCAGGTACTCACCGAAGCAACCATGCCCGGTGAGCACCTGGGACAGGCGATACGTGAAACCGCCGAAATCCCTATCCGCCCAGCACTGGAGGTGCGGGCGGATAGCCAGTACAGACCTGCTGGGCTCGATACCGGGCTCATCGAACCAACTGGCCCACGAGTCCAGCAGGTACTGCCGGGACTGGCGCTTTAAGTCGGCCTTCACCTGCGTGGTGGCCAAACCTCTCTGCCGCGCATCGGACAGGCCTCTGTAACAGAGAGCCTGCGAGCGGGCTACGCTCTCCCAGGGGGGAGATCTGGCCACCACACTGTCTGCACGGTGGAATACAGTTGTATACCCCCGGCAGGTCCTTATGGCTACACGCTATGTGTAGCCGGCCCACCCGAATTCAGGTAGCGGCGTTGCCAGCGCCGCATAAGGCCTCGGACCATACCGGGGAGCCGTACAGGACTTGCGCCCTGACAACTCCACCGTACAGCCGACAGACTGTTTCGGGAGGACCCCCCCAGATTGGGAAGGAGCCGGCATAACGCGCCGGCTGTCTTCTCTGCCCTGGGGAGGACTCTCTCGAAGTGCTCCTTGAAGCGCCAGCGGTGGTCGAGGTGAACCCCCAGGTACTTGAAGTATCCCTTCACCTTGACCCGGGTGTCACGCACCATGAGCCCGGCCTCCGGCAGCCCGGTGTGCAGACCACGAGGACGGCAGATCCAGGCCGCCGCGGTCTTCTGTGGGGCTACGCGGATACCCAGGCTTTCCACCTCGGCCACGACCCGCGCGGTTGCCAGACCCGCGAGGCGACTCGTCCTTCTCCAGTCCTCCTCGCTGGCCAGCAGTAGGGTGTCGTCTGCATAGCAGACGAGTGCTGAGAGAGCGGGCAGGACGGCCCGTAGGACCTTGTCGTACCCGAGGTTCCACACGAGCGGTCCATGTACCGACCCCTGCAGAACACCCCGGGCGACGTCGTTGACTCCCCACCGACCGCCGCCGGCCGGAAAACCGACGGTCCTGTCCGACAGGTAGGCGCGGACGACCCGCTGCAGGTACGGTGGCACCCCGCGGGAGGAGGCGGCGGAATGTGAGAGAGAACGCTCTCGGGCGTTAAGCCGCCGGGGTCGCAGCCGGTCCCGATGGGGAACGAGGGTGGGGGTGCGATGCCCCTTCATCCTTTAGGGTAGAGGTGCGCGTGAGATGAAGGGTCCCTCCACACACAAGTGTACACAGATGGAGTGCCTGCGTGTGTGGTTCGTGCAGGTACTGTGGTCCGCTGGACCGTTTGAGGTGAGGCGCAAAGTCGCCTCGAGGCGCCGATCAGGGCGATGGCCAGATGACATGCTTCGCAGTTCCTGGCTTCTCCAGTGGTTTTAGCGGGTGCGAACCCCGCATTACCCCGACTCCTCCCCCCAGAGGGCCGGGGTGTCAGGAATTTCCACTGCGTAATAAAAAAAAAGGTACGGAGGCACCCGGTGATACACGAGCGCCTTCATGATCCAGCTCCAGGGGAGGGAGTTGAACGCATTGGCGATGTCCAAGGGCACCGCCAATGCGACCCCACAACGGGCGGTCGCCGCATCCGCGGAGGCCTTAACACGGTTGATGGCGTCAGCCGTGGACCGGGCCCCACCTCGGACAGGTGCCGGACGAGTCGGTCGGCGATAACTCGCTCAAACCACGTTTCCGACTCGTCCAGCAGACAAATCGGCCGGTAAGCTGACGGGGAGTCAGCGGGCTTTCCCTCCTTGTGGAGAAGGACGAGCCTCGATTATCTCCAAGCCCTGGGGAAACAGCCCATTCCCAGGCACTTGGAGAAGAGGTCCCGAACTCTCGGACCCCAGATCCGGCTGGTCAGAGCCCAGGCTTTGCGAGGGATACTATCCGGTCCAGGAGCTTTCTTGCCGGAAAGCTTCCTAGCCGCCCTGGCAAGCTCCGCGTCCGAGACGGCCTGATCATCGGCCGCCTCGGAGGCTCCCACCATCGAAGCTCCCTCTCCGACTCCCAGAGGCACAGCCACCTCCTCCGCCGGAACGTCCGGCGGAAAGAGAGTGGATATCACCTCGTCGAGGAAGCCGGGGTCGAGGGTCTCCGTCAGTGGGGGCATCCATCGTCGCAACTTGTGCATAACCATGCGGTACGGGCGCCCCCACGGATCCTCGTCGATGGTAGCGAGGACCTGAGCCCAGACTCTGCTCTTGGCTGCCCTGATGGCGGCCTGCAGGAAACACTTCTTGGCGGAGAAGCTCTCCCACTGGACCGCCTCTTCGACGAGGGATCTGCGAGCCCTGCGTTTCCCCTGGCGTACTGGCGACGGGCGCGGATGGTGTTGCGCCGGAGATCATCGATCTCCTCTGACCACCAGTACACCTGACTCCGGGGAGCGGCTTTCGAGGCCCGGGCCATGGCGACGTCACAGACCGTCGCCATATCGGTCCGCAACCTTTCCACCTCGTCCCCTGGGTCGACGCAGGGCTCCCTCGCTGGCCAGTTGATGGCCAGGGCAGCCGCGATCAGCCGGTCTTGGTTCAGGGTTCGGGGCCCCCATCCCGACGGCAGTGTCCTAGGTCCGTCATGGAGGTGGCCTCGGGCAGCCGAGGGGGGCGTGATCGGTAGGAGGATCATTGTCACGTATAGGTGATCGGAAAATGATTCCAGACTCTCCTGCACACACCAGCCCTCGACACAGCACTCGGCCGAGGGGGAAGCCCACGTCGAATTGACGATGGACACCCCTTGCACCCGCACGTAGGTGGGGGTGGACCGTTGGTTCATCAACCTGAGATCCAAACCCACTGCCCAATCCGCGAGAATCACCCCCCTACGGTCTGTACTGGGGGAACCCCACGCGGTCGCGTGGGCGTTGAAGTCCCCCAGCACGAGCATCCGGTCGCCGAGATGCGGCCGGATGCTGGCGCTCAGATCGGCGAGCGCCGACTCGTAGTCAACAATGCGGATGTTCGGGAACAGGTAGACCGCCACCACCACCAGATCCTTCCAGTGGGTAATCACGAAGCCCCGGCCCCGCCCAATAAGACGGGCTTCACCGAAGTTCACGGCCGCGGCGGGACCTACCACTACGGCTGAGACACCCATCAGGTCCCCGACCCATAAAGGCGAGTCGGGGATCTTGTGGGACTCTGACACTGCCGCCAGGGTCACTCCCCTTTCCGCCACTGTCTGCGCAAGCAGACCCTAGGCGTCAGGGGAGTGGTTGAGGTTCGCCTGGAGGAGGGATCCATTACTCGGCGATATACATCCCCTCCTCCAGGCGTGCCTCTGTTGTTGCGGGTCTGGCAACCTGCACCACCCCCTCGTCATTGGGTGCAGTGGGAGTGGATCGGTCCCCCACTGGTCGATATACCTGCGACCACCTCCATTTCCTCATGTGAGGATGATGGGGTGGCCTCTGCTTTGGGAACTGCCTAGCCGGATGGCTGCGGGGCAGAGAGGGGAAGGGCGCGCTTCCCAGGTGGAAGACCCCTTCTCCCACTTTTGGCCGGGGCTTTGCAAGACGGGCCACCCAGACGGTGGTCCGCCTTGAGCCCCAGCTCCTTGCACACCAGGCAGCAAACTGCCGCCCGACATGCACCGGCCAGGTGTCCCGCCCCGCCGCACCGGAAGCAACACCCGGTGCGGTCGGTGAGGCTCGGGCAGGTGGCCCGCACGTGACCCCTCTCCAGGCACCTGAAGCACTGGAGGGGCCGTTGCGCGAGCGCCACTACCCTCGCCGAGGACCACCCAACCAGCAAGCACCCTGCACCCACTAGCTTCCTCGTGGAGGCCAACGGGCATCTCGCCCATATGGACCCGAGACCACCTGATCGGATGGCGATCTGGCCCATCCGGACCTCCGCGAGGGGAACCAGACTCAGGTCCCTATTCTCCTGTTCACCCCTTTATACTAGTTACTTCCAAATAACTTAGAACAGAACTTGGGATCGTGCTAAGGGCTATTTTACCTTAACCAGACTCAATCTTGCTCATTGATCATGAAAGAATGCCGTAGGCTAAAGTTAAACCTTACTATTGCTCGCCGGATACACCTTGAGCGGTAAAAGTATATCCTCGTAGGATCTTTTATTAGTCTTTTCCTTAATGTGCTTATTCAAATCAACGTTGATTGAACAGGATTTTATAATAAAGAAACAGTGATTTTCCTAATAAAAACTAAAATAATGTTCAATATATTCTCAATGAAAAATACAATACAAAAATATATAATAAGAGTTTCAGCGGTAGTGACATGTTGTTACAGTTTGCAATATACTTAAAGTGAAATCGCATTACCTTACGATTTTGAACGGGGAAGAAACTAACGAAAGAACGGTGACTTCCCTAACGATCGCGATATGACACGATGTACGTACTGTAATATTGACTGGTTCGAATGAGACTAATGCTTGTTCTACTACGATGTTCTTCGCTGGTCCGAGTGACAGAGCTTCAGTGACGATGAGAGTTCGGAACTGATTCCCCCGCTTTCCACTAGAATTTAGGGCTTAAATACCCGAAAACCCAGTGAAAAGGGGGTATGGTGGGAGTATAGGGCGCCAAGAGTCTGACCGAACATAATACGTGAACGTTGCACATATTTCAATGAGATTTTGAAACTAAAAACTTTAGATGACAATGAATAAGCGAAATATAGTGCAGACTGATAGTTTTGTGATTGCAGCCAAATTTTTTGCATAGAGAAAGTTGATTATTTATTGACAGTGATCAGTATAAATAAAGATTCTGCTCCTTAATAATCAATTAATTATACTTGATAAGAACCCAAATGCTTCAGTCCTTATATTTGCATCATATCAAACATTAGATTACCACAAATACGCAGGAACTCAACTGTTATTAAATACAGGAATTGGGCAAAACAGTTTCTTGCTACATCGAAAAAATGTCTCGACTTTTTTACGTGAAAATTTAACATTTAATAATTCAGAAACTACGAAATAGATTTCAATACAAACATAGAAAAAATTATACGCGTCAAACCGATAACTTTCTCCTTTTCGTGTTCGGTTAAAAATAATTGATGTTTGTCATTTTTGACGCTCAATAATCAGCTATGACCGACTTCAGTACTGTACATGCAGTAGTTTAGAAAATTAAAATTTTGTATAACAAAAATATCGTGCTGCTTTATACATGTATCTGTAACATTAACGGAGGTACGAGCAATCCAAGTTCAGCGTACGTCAAAATGTGTGTCGGCCTGCCGTCGGGAAACATTTAATATTTCGGAAACTATCCAACCGATTTTTATCAAACAGCTCTTGATCGTCCTATCTTTTTATGCTTAACAACTATGTCAGGTTTCAGTATCGTACGTGCAGTAATTTAGAAGATGACATTTTCGTGGATGAAATAATATTCCGCTGGTCTCGCTCGGCCGCAGTCGCACGATGCGCTTAGTTAGTGCTATTCGGATCCACGAGTTCATACTTTCAAACTATTGCAGCTAGCATAATAGAACTCGGCACAGGTAAAATGAAGACTTGATTGATTAAAATCGGTTCGGTAGTTTCCGACATATTGAATATATAATTTTTCGTAATGACGTGCCACTCGTCATAAAGCTTTGAAATGTTTATATCTTCGTTATTAGGGCAGGTAGGAGATCGGCTTATAGCTCAATTTGCTGCTTCCTAGGAGTACTTTGGCTCACAAAAGCTTTGATTCCATGGGAATCATACAAGCGATGTTATTAGGCCAAACGTCTTATTGCGTAATAGGTTAGGAAAGCGTAAATAAAACTTGGGAGCTTTCGCGAGAATGAACTTAACATACTAAAGCATTGGGAAAGGTTTCATTATAAAGCTTGCATTCAACGCTAATCATGTAGCCTAGTCCCGTCCGTGTATCTATAGTATTAACGGAAATATGAGCGTTCGAAGTTAAGCATATGTCAAAATGTGTGTCGGCTAGGCGTCGCGAAACTTCAGCATTTAATATCACTAATTCTAATGAACCGATTTTAATCCAACTGATCTAGATCATAGACATTTTTCATGCTTAATGACTGCGTCAAGTTTCGCGATCGTAGATACTGTAGTTTAGGAGATGGAGATTTTGTGGAATAATAAAATTAATAACTAATTTTTATTTGTAGGTTTTAGATATTTTCTGTATATGGGTGGGAACAGAGAAGAATATGGGCTAAAGGATAAATAAAGCAGATAGGCTGTACTGAGGAATATTCTTTTTGAATTCAGTTTAACAGATTTATTGCTGTAAGTATCTTTATATTTATACTGAGGAACGTAGATATCATCATTCAGACTGTTATCACTCAGTAGTATTGTTTCTATTTGCACAGATTGTAGTCCTTCATTAACCATGGGTTCCCATCCTGATAATAGTTTAACACCTGCTCTGGGAAAAGAAGTGAGAGCATGCGTTGTAAAGAAATAGATGCTTTGAGCAACTCAGACAAGGAAAAGATGTGAGTGAATGCTCTATAAAGATAGACACGCTTTCAAAGATGATGTATTTAGAGCGACACAAAAATTAGTTTGAACATTTCTTAATTCCTTATTTCAGTTTTCAGGTTGTATGTGAGAATGTCTGTACAAACTTCACATCTTAGTTTTCTTTATTTAATCTATTGACTGGAAAAATATCTCTCTGGGAATGCCTACATAAGTAAAGAAAAGGTAGAGGATGAATAAGTAAACTATTATTCGACAAGATGGTTTTAATAATTTGTTATTTATTAATGCTTCAATTATGTTTTCAGATTGGACTCCTGGGAATGTGTGCGACCTGGTTGCTTGCCTTCAATGAAACTTCATGGGATTGGAGTCACAAAGTTAGCTGGCACTGGAAGTCATAAATGGTATAATCAATAACGCTACTTAACTTTAGAAATATTGTACTGAGGCAAAATTCAGCACATTAGTATATGTATTGTGACGTGGCAAATTTTTGCCCGTCACAATAGCCAGCGTCTTGCACATCTTCGGACACGCTCCGGGCATGGGGTGGGGATAGGCAACTTGGCGGGCTCACTCGAGCGCGCCATGGAATGCCCGGCGTCGCGATTTTCGTATTTCTCGCGTTATTATGCTTTTGGAATTATAGCGGAGCAGCAATTCCGCGTAGGAAGAAAAGAATAACAACCTTTGGATCGGCGGGCTACGCATCGCCGCGTAGCCAGGGCCGCATCACGAATCACCTGCTGAAAATAAGAAGATGACTTCTCGGCCGCTGCTGCGGCTAGTTTGTCAGGGCCCTCCGATTTCTCGGTCGGAAGGTCAGAGGGACACCCACTTGCCTGCTCCGGACAGGGCTTGGGGGTGCGGAAGAGCCGGCTCCATTATTCCTCTGTCCTCGCCGTTGAACCACCGTTGTGGCAACGTGCAGGGGTTCCTGACATTTTTCGTGACTTCCATTCGCGGAGCACACCTTAGTGCACGCTACATGAATGGACCTTGGTGTTGTTGGCTGGCAGAGGAATTGCCAGCCGGAAGGATTCCTCCCATCAATTAGGGCAGGGTAACCGAAGGGTTACCTGCGGCCCTGCCAGAGTTCTAGCGCGAGCCAGAGCTCTGTTTGGTTCAATTCGGGGAAGCGGCGGTTTTTGGCCGAGCCGCCGAACTCCCGCGAACTTACGCCGCGCGGATTAGCGGGTACTGAGAAGTCATCGGTAAGAACGGCAAGTACCCCTGAGCCAATCAGGGGGTGTGGCACGTCATGGGGAGCCAATCCTCGAGCCCTCGGGGCGCTAGGCATTCCTATAAGATAGGACATTTTCGGCCGAAAATTCATTCTTCTTCGTTCTTCGTTCGACGTCAGCAGATATCCAGATTGTGCCAGAATCCAGCCGAAGCCTTGCTACAGCTCCGAGAGTGCCGAGGATCCCGCCGACTTCCTCCCTGGGTGCGGAATTGGTGAACTGAGATTTCCTGTGCTCATTATTACTTCATCGGGAATATTGTATCGCTGATATTATTGCTATCGCCCGCCTTCACCATCCTCGTACGTTGTGGTTACGTTCGAACATCGCGGCGGCCCGTGGCCGCCATTTCGTGAAACGCTTGGCGGCGAAGCTAAGCAGCGACGACTACAGCCCTATTATATTAATTGTGTGATTATCGATCGACTATATTTTGTGAATATCGCTCTTTCTCTGAGTCGCGAACCTCCCCCTCTTTGCTGAGATTAGCCGACCCTTGAGTCTATCGTGGAGAATTTGAGGTTTGCCTGGGATTTGAATATCATCCGTGTGAATATCGTTCGAGAGAATATCGTCGTGTGACTATCGTCCGTGTGAATATCGTCGTGTGGCTATCGTCCGTGTGAGTATCGTTCGAGAGAATATCGTCGTGTGGCTATCGTCCGTGTGAATATCGTTCGAGTGAATATCGTCGTGTGACTATCGTCCTGTGGCTATCGTCCGTGTGAATATCGTCCTCGCGAATATCGTTCGAGTGAATATCATACGTGTGATTATCGTCCTCGCGAGTATCGATCGCGTGATCATCGTTACCGGATCTTTCCATTATTGTGATTATCGCTCGCGTTTGCCGCTCGTGAGTCTATCGCTCGTCTCCGTCTATCGTTTGCGTATCACCGCCTCCGCGACTGGCATTATTTCCGCGAGAAGTCGGGAATCCTTTCGCGTCCGGGATTTTGCTTAGGCAACGAGCCCAGGTAACCCTAGCCCCTTTTCGGTATTTGGTGCCTCAGGATTGTACGACCGCTATTAGAAAACTGTACGGAAGAATTACTCCGAGGGGCCAATAAACAATATTAGTAAAAACAAAGTTGTCGAAGGATTGTTTTTTTTGTAATTGTATTATCGTTCTCCTGCGTTTTTGAAATTGTTTTTTTTTTGTGACGACCAAGTCCCGCTACCTCTAGGGGAACCCCCACCTATCCCCGAGCGCCCCGGCGCCCGTGAGTTAAAACTCCGGGACACCAGCCCCCGAATCACGTCACAGTATATGTCAATTTGCATGGAAATCAATATGGAAGTAATACGTATTTGAAGGCCAAATACAATGTACTGTTGGAAGCTGGAAAGTTGGCCCCTGAGAGGCAGGCCATGGTTGAGTTTGGGCTGACGAGGTTTGGTGACAACGCCTACGATACCTGCGAAAATCTGCCTCCGTACTGCTCGTTTACCTGCTTATTGGCATATTCGTAGCGGCAGGTAGCAGACCGAAGGGACTCAGCCCCATAAGATGGTGGTGCTTCACACCCTGCTAGCCAATCGAAGGTCGACAGATAATTACGGACCATAATTTCTTTTGTTTAGGTTTGTAAGTAGGAGATCTTTAAGGAGGAGTCAAATTTTTCGCCAATCAGAGCCAGGGGCTATTTTTATAACCACGGCCTGCCTCTCAGGGGCTAACTGTCCAGCTCCCAACAGTACGTATACTATGCCCATCTTCCAACAGGCAATATACACAAGGTTTTACGGGGAAAATAAACCGCTATGTATTTCCATGTTGATTTGGTTGCCACTTTTTGTTATTCATATACATACCAGTGTACCTTTAATTTGCAAAGCAACTATATATGATATATGTAATATAAACTTTCCTTTATTTGTCCAAATTAGGTTCCTCGATGGACAGAAGGCCTTGCTCCATGGTGTCCATCGATGATTATAAAGGATGTATATGGCGGCAGCACACGTAATCATAAAGGATTCAGACATGGCGCACACAAAACTTACTCTTAGATTACTTAGAGATATCTTTCATTATTTGTCACTCCGTTGCAAAACTGTTACTAATTTTTTATCTTGCAATAACATTGCAATTTTAGAGAATTATAAAAGATATGAAAATTTTTTCATTAATCAAAATATTTGAAGCGAGACATCCTATTTCAGCGTGGCACGAACGAACAGGGAATCGAATTGCCTATTTTGTGCATTATTATTTTGCGCGATTTATTAGATAACCATTGAGTGTCTATAATCCGATTTATTATTATATATGAATTATAGTGGTATTCTCCCAAAAGCTCCTTATAACATTCTGTTTAGACATAATAATTTGCTGATAGGATAGTAATATAAATATAAATAATCAAAAACATATTATATAAGGATATCATATATATGCATGTGTGAGCGGGTGCTTGCATTCATTATCACACACTCGTGTCTAATGAGAATTGAATATGCAGCCGGCAATTTCACCGTTTACTGCAAAACCGATGTCGGTAACCTATGCAGTCGCAAATATGATATGGCAAAGCCATAGCGGTCAGCTGGCCTCTCGGCTGGCTCGGCTCGGCTTGCTCCGCGTGGCTCGGCACGGGTCGCTTGGCCTCGTCGCCAGCTCAGCCTCTCCCCTCCACAATAGGATAGACCGGTCGATACTGGTGTTACCGACCGGTCCGCGCTCAAGAGTTACCGACCGCGCCGGGTCGGTCGGTAATACCTGATACTAAGGCAACTGACTCACCCTGTACACGTATTTTGATCAGTGTGTCCAAATTCCATTATTTGCGCTTTATCCTGTGTGCAGTTTCTACTCATCTTAACACGCGATGTGTACTGCTTCCACTGCTGATGTGTACTGCTTACTATGTGGACAATTTCGACCGTGTACTAATTCCATTGAGCCCTATGCCGAATGTGTCCTGATTCCACTGTGGGACTTTCCACTGTGACCAATTTCCACTGTGTCCAAAATCTACATGTGTGCAAAGCGGAATGTGCGCAATGAGAACACTCCCGAACTACACATATGCACCGTATGCACGCCGCGTTGCTCCCCTACTAGAAACCCATTACAACTAGAGATAAGACGGAAGGAAGGAGACGAAGTCACAGTTTTAAGGCTCGAAAAATACGCAGGAATATTCTATATAGGAAGCTAGCGAGCTATAATTATTGAATCTACGTATGAAATAATGTTAAGACAAATAGCCCGAGAGGGTGAATATGTAACAGTGGTGTAGTGTTTCTCCGCGGGAATTAGTGACCGACTCGCGAACGCGATGTCAGGTTCTTCTCCATCACGCGTTTGTGTCAGCACGGCTCCGAGCCCGACGGCGCGGCGGAGAAGGCTCGGGAGCGGCAGCGTCATCGCGAGCGGCGTAGGTCCCACGGGCGGAGAGGCAGGGAGAGGAGAAGGAGGTCGAACCTCCAGGCGCCACCCTGACGGTGCCGCCCATTCCTCTCCCCTCCCCTGGTGCCTGGAACATCTACGGGGGACGGCCGCGGGAGAGAGCCACGGACGCGTTTTTGACAGCTCCCGGTTCAAAAGACTTTGTGAAGGCAAAACGCGTCTAATCGGAACTCGCGAGTGATCAGTGTTTTCGTGCTAAAGGCCTGCGTAATCCGATATATAAATATTATTCGGGAATCCCGAATTAAACAAAATATCGCCAAATAAAGGCTGCGGGCGTGCAACTTAACCTGTCAAGATGGCGGACGGCAGCCTCGCTACGTACTCGCGACTGTATAAAATGTTAAATTCACACTCACAAGCGCCATCGACCAAAAATATTTGTTCAGCCAGTCAGGTAATGAAATAATAAATACCCCGGACCAACAAAGGTCCGATTTTTATCAGTATTGCCTGTCATTTTTTGTTCACCTTGAACGCATGCCACGTGCGCGGTTGACATGTGCACGGGAAAGAATTTATCCCAGTCCCTATTTTCATTAGATGTTTCTCACAGTGTACCTGAAGTGTTCTCTTGGCTGAAGGAAACACTCCTGCTGCTGGTTTAAATGTTTTATTTATCAGCTCGGTTGGTGTAATGTTGGCAAATCCAATAGTCGATGGCGTACAGGTTAGTGGTTAATTATTATTTAACTATCCTCTAACTATCTACCAGTTACTTTCCAACATCCCTGACAACCCGATGCATGCATATTACCAAATCCCAAACATCGTCAAACACATTTTGCTTTGTTCCTGATGTCCTCACTCTTTCTCTCTCTCTGTGACCATTAACCTCCTAGTCCCTTTATCATTTCAGACCCTGTCATGCTCATTAAACCCCTTCGCCCTCAGCTTTTTAACCTCAGCATCCATCACACTACAAAGTAACATTCCTCGCAGCCTAAAAACCTCTCTGACCGAAGTGGAGTCAATGCAATTTATCAGGCGAACAAGTGGCGAAGCTTCTTTCTTGCGAACCAAACACACGCACACTTTATCAACACCATTGTGCCACGGAGCGGAAGCATGCTGGAGTGAGAGAAATAAGTGATACTTGAGCACGCGAGGGGCTCCTAGTAAGATGATAGGGTATGAGTATGAATGAACTCCGAATGATTGGGCAAAACAGCAGGAACGAAGCTCGCCATGAATCGCACACGCTCACAGTGATTCCATTAATATCTCTAGCTTCCGTCTCACCACGGTGCCTGAAACTAGCACAAGTAGAATGACTCCGCCGAGGTCAGACGACCGACCAGGCATTACGCCACGGACAGTTTGAGTTTAAGTAGTACGGGCCACACCGGGTACGAACCTCTCCGCTCTCAAAAGACGATCGGGGGTGCCTCGCGGACTGTCTTCTCTTTTGCTTGGATTCCACGGACGGCTAGTAGCTAGAGTAGCGGGCCGGGCCGCCTCTTGCAAGTGAGGAGACCACCCGGAAAACATCGCGGCGGTAGTTTGCAGTAGGTAGGATTGTGAGTTACGCGCGCCTGACGACGGAACCTCACACACGAGTCGGTGGTAATGGGGGTGGGAGCTTCGCGGGCGCCTACCCGATGCGAGGTCAATCGGACACCGCACCGCAGAAAATGCCTTCCGTGCGCTTCACGGAGGCAGGTTAAGCGCCAAGGGAATGGGGAGACTCCGACTCGGGAGGGCTTCCGTCGGCTCGCATCGGTTCTCGCTCCGAGTCAAGGAACGACGGAAACGCGGGGGCTCAACTCGTCGACTCTCAACCCCGGAACGATGCAACGATTTCCGGAAAGGGGGGGGCTGACGCCTTGCGCGTACTTCCTCAACCCTGGATCGATCTCACCTCCGGAAAGGGGGGAGCGGCGACGACGGCTGACGAAGTCCCCGCAGTCATTTGCTCGCGGTTTTGACTCGTGGGTACCCTCCTCGGCTCTCTCGCGGTCCTCCCCGCTTGCGAGCCGTCCGCCATCGGGCGGTAAAGGGCGGGGGGAGTGGGAGGACGAGGAGGGGGGACGTAAAAACCCTGCAAATCGGGCGTAGAGGCTAGGTAATGAGTAGGGTGATCTCGTAGTTTCATCGCGGTGTCGTGTACCAGTCGAGACAGGGGGACAAGTCGCGTGCTCCTCAGACTCGGAGGACTCCCGTGACGCGGGCGCTTTCATGGTAGGGCCTCCGCGGACGATAGAATTCAGGCGAATTCCAAGAATAACGGCGGACAAGGACGGTCTACGTAACGGGCGGAGAGCGGAGAACTTTGATCACGAGACGGCTGCATGAATTCGCCTACTAGACGGTGTAATGATTAAAAACAACAGACTGCCTCCTCTCCTTCTCCTACCCTGCGAGCTTAGAGCTTTGCAAACCCTGCGGTCCTGCGAACCTGAGCGCGCCTGCGAATAAGGCCTCTGCTGAGTGCGTGGGCGTACGAGAGACCGACAGAGGCCAAAGCTCATGCGCAATTGATCTCGGTTATTTCCCCTTGGTCTACGGTCTCTCTCCTCTGTGACCGGTTGTCTGCGTTGGAGGTGTGCCCTCCTCTAATCAGGCCCCGCATGTTCTGGATGGGACGAAATTAGGAGCAGCAGGCAAGCACAGGCCCGGACACCGGTGCCCGGACGTGGGCTATGCTCGCGCTTCGGGGACGGCACGGACTAGTCTGGGAGCTCGAATGCCGATACTCCGAAAATATCCGCTCCGTGCGACTTCCGCGCACAGAGGCGCCGCACAGTGGCGAAAATCGCGAAAAACCTGGCAAAAAATCGAAATTTTGAACTATCAGATTTTTAGAAATTAACATATTTCTACTATCTTTCGATAACTAAAGCACATATTAGTTTAAATTTCAATTTTTTTATTCGCATTTAAAACATTGGTACAGCACGATGAACTTTAACAAGGATTAAATTTCATCCATACGCCAAAAAATACTATATTGTTTCTCGCATAAAACTAAGACTTAACCTATAGTTTAAGCACTATTATCAGTTTGATTTCTTAGAATAGAGGTCAAAGAACAAAAACATATCAATAGTTTCTATCTGTGAAGAAGATAAAGTGAAAGTATGTAGTGGAGAACGTTTCAAAATAAAATGTATTCATATGTCAAACATAATTAATGAAATCAACTCTTGCCCTGCAGTGCCCTGCCACGGGATTTACAGCATTCAGCAGGGGATGACATGCCAAATAAAGATATAAAAGAAGAGTTTGCCCCAACTTGCCCCTGCCGAGTTATTTAAACACTATTAGTTAATATTGAATATAATTAAAGGGAATAAATCTTGCCGTGAGACGCGGCCTCGTACATGTACGCATATAGTAGTTAAGAGCAGTCACATTATGTTACTATAGAAATATTTGATAAATTTCGTCAGTTTGAATTTTTGCCAGGTTTTTCGCGATTTTCGCCGCTGTGCGCCGTATCAAGTTAGCATGCGTGGCCCCACGGGGTGTACTTTCAAAAGATTCTTCTTTTTCGACCGTCAATCTGGCTCCGAAGGCCAGCCAGAGCGCAAACAAACGAATCTCGCGGGAAAATCTGTGAACTCTCCCGCGGCGAGAAGACGGGTTTGTCGGCTGGTAATCAGCTACTGGTATATCAATATACCGAGCGAGCGAGCGTGCGAGCAAGCGGGCGAGGCAGCTGGTTTGCCGTTGTATGATAGGCCCGACGGGTACGACCATTACGGTGCCCGTCCCCTCTTATGTTTTTTTATTAGAGTGGCCGAATCCGGCGCATCGCGGAGGCTCGATCGGCTCCTGTACTCCCGATTCTGGGCAATGATGCCCGCTAGGCAGGTGCCGGGGTATGCAGTTCTTTTCAGAAATAGGGAGTCGTTAGAGTGAAACCCGCGCCGATCGGTCACGCCAGGCCAAAAAATGGACCAACAGAGTAGAATCACGGGGGTGCTTTCGGAGTAGTGTTTTGGCCGTGCACTCTCCCGACTCCGACTGCTCTGACTGACCGATGGTGAGGGAGCTGGAGTCCTTCGCGAATCGCCGCGTTTTATTAGCTGCAGCCGGGGGGACGTGTTCGTAGCTGAGCGGCGTGCGAGCGTGCGAACGATCGTGGGGAAGAAGGGAACGCGATCGCTACGTACGGTAACCGCGGAATCGTTGCGTATATTGCAACTGTAACGCAGGTGTAGGCAGGTCATTTAGAGTTGCGGGATGCGTTGGGCAGGGGAAGTAGTCGTGAGGGAGAACAGCTCCCGATCGGTGACAGCGACGAGAGAAAGGAGTTATTTAGGTGAATCCTCTATTCGCAGCTCCCTCCGTCGGCCGTTGATGTACGGTGCAGGCAGGACTAGGGGAATGATTTAGGCAGGCCTTGGGTTCGCGCGCGTATTACGGCCGGTGTTCTAGCACCTGACTGCGAGATCGAGCTCACGGGGAAGGGAGAACTAGGAGCTTTGTTTTGACACGATTGACGCTCTGTCGCCCGATACGCTGCTCGCAGAGATGGCATCGTACCGGAGGGAATGGCACTCGCGTAGGTCGAATAGTAACCAAAGATCGAGTCATTAGAGAGAAGAAAGGAATCGCGGTGTCTCGAGTGCCAGGCGGCAGATCGCGTGGGGTAGGGGTACCAAGCTCGATCCTCGCGAACACCGGTCGGCCCACAGTCAGCTCGGCCCCGAAAAACCCCTGTGTGCACAGGATGTTGCTGGCAATCGAGCAGTGGAGGTTACTGACACGACCACTGATGCAGTATAGAGTACTTGACTCGCAGCGCGGCGCATTTGGAGCTTCGGCAACCTGTGGTGGGCCTATGCGTTGAGGTGCCTCTGTTGAGTGCGTGGGCGTGTGAGAGACCGATAGGTAGCCAAGAGACGTTGGGCATAATCGGTTTGGAACCCCCCTTCTGTCGGCGGTCTCTCCCCTGTATGATTGGTGACATACGTTGGGGGGGGGGGCGCCCCACGGGCGAGACTCTCGTGCACAGGGATCCGCTCCGTACGGCTGCCGTCATACAGGCGCCGTGGCACTATATTGCGAGTGCCTCCATGAAAATTGCTGCGGATCTTTATTTAAAGAGTTTCTGATCCTTTTTTTTATCGTGGGGAAATCCTCGTGTATACCTCACCGCCCTGGTGGGAGCAGCGGGGCAGTGCCGGACTCTTACCGGCTAAAACCCCACGGTGGCCATCCTCCGCGCTTACTGGGGCGGCACCGGGAACTCTTGTCGAACACGACCGGTGCCGCCCCGCGCCGCCCATTCGGGCTCCTCTCGTGGTGGGGGAGAAGGCCATCGCCCCTCTCGCTTGCGCGAGAGAGGGAGGCGTCCCCCACCGCCTGCGGAGAGACACGGCTCGCCACACTCCGCCGCTACCGACGAAGGAGGAGCGAACCGCGCGACCCACACTACAAATCTCACCTGGGTGGGACGTGTGACCACGACACGCTCCGCCCCACCTCGGGGCCGTTTTGCGCGGGCGACAGAGCCACAACTCTGCCGCCTCACGGCCCCTTGGTGCGCACCCGGCCTGCCAGCGGGTAGAAGTCCGCCGGCGGGACCGGGTACTCTCGCTTACTGCGGATGGGCTGCGTCCCCCCGCGCAGGGCGGCGGTGCGGACGGGCCCTTGCCAGATGGAAAGGGTCCGTCCTCTCTCGCTGCCGCCCTGCCTCCTCTTTTTAGAGGAGGACTTCCTCGCAAAATGCGAGGAAGGCCCTCCACGACCTCCCGCTGCCGAGGATCTCCCTCATGACTGTGGGCAGCGAAAGGTCCCTCCCGATGTGTCGGACTAGGACACAGCGCTCCTCCCTCGACGCTCCACAATGTTAGAGCGTGTGTTGCGCCGTGTCCCGGTCCCCATTACAATGGTGGCACTGTGCCGTCGCCTCCTTCCCGATGCGACACAGGTACTCGCCGAAGCAACCGTGCCCGGTGAGCACCTGCGTCGCGCGGTAGGAGAGTTGGCCCCTGCCGCGACTCAGCCAAGCCTCGAGGCTCGGCAGAATCGCCCCGGCGGCTCTGTGGCGGGAGTGTTCTGGATTCTCCAATCTGCGCCGCCACTTCTCGACAATGAGCCGCCGGGTCCGACGCTTCAACTCCTCGACCTACCGTCCCGTAAAGAGTTTCCGATCCCTAAAACAGAAGCAAATGCTAAGCAATTTTTAGGCTTGGTAGGGTATTACAGACGATTTATCAAGAATATGGCAAAGATTGCCAAACCACTTACAAATCTCACCAAGGATACTATGTTTGCTTGGGACGATAATGCACAGAATGCATTTGAAAAATTGAGAGATATTATTTGTTCAGAACCGTTGTTAAAGTACCCAGATTTTTCACGTTCATTTATTATTACCACTGATGCGTCTTGTTATGCTGTCGGGGCAGTGCTTAGTCAGGGTCAAATTGGAAAAGACTTGCCCATAGCATCGAGAGTCTTGAATTCAGCGGAGGTCAATTATTCGACCACTGAGAAAGAATTGGATGCCATTGTGTTTGGTGTAGAAGATTTTCGTCCTTATGTCTATGGTCGACGTGTTTCTTTGGTGACTGATCATCGTCCTTCGGTTTGGCTTCACAGTATAGAAAATCCGTGTTCAAGACTCACAAGATGGTGAATTCGGCTTAATGAGTTTGATTATGAGATAATTTATAAACCTGGTAGAGTAAATTCTAATGCAGATCCTTTGTCGAGAAATCCTGTTGTCTTGGCACCTCCCATTGAAATCCCTCATCCTCCTCTAAGTTCGCCTTCAAATTCAATTGAAACTTTCAATAAAGATGCAATTAATCTAAATATAATGATAGCTTCAGTTTTCACTACTCAAAATCAATTGCAATCGATTCAAAATTTAGAGTCTCAACCTTCAAATCACCTACTTGCAAATAACTCTGAGAGATTGAACCGTGTTAACACTGACGGTCCATCTCCGATCTTTGAGGCCTCATCGGAGATGGACTCTGAGGTGGTCCATGGCGAAAGGGCTCTGAGTGGTCAATCGGCTAACGAGGATTCCGTACGGCGGTCCCTTGCTTTTGACCAACATCCTCGAGCTGGCGGCTCTGTTCATTGTGGCTGCAATGCCCATTTTGCGATGGATGTCGCTTGGTCGGTGAAGTTCTTATATCCACGTGGTACTTTAGGGTCCACATTGTCTTTGGGCAATTCGGTTGGGGCTGGTGCACCAGACCAGCTTGAGGCGGCAGTGCCTATTGTTGTATTTTTGTTGGAAGAGTGCGCTGGGGCTTCCGAACGATCTATTGAAGTTTTTCCTTTAGGGACTGAAATAGAAAATTAAATTAGAATCCTTCCGACTACTTCTTCTAAAATACTTCATACTCACCTAACCCCCCCTCCCCCGCCGAACTAACATTTCACCAAAGATCACCTTCATATGCGCCAAGATAACCTTATCCACTTTATGTCCTGTAACGAAAACGACCTGCCTGACCAAACTTAAGACCGGAAGGTTACGCGCGGTCACCCGATAGGGAAAATAAATATCGCCTCCAGAGAAGGTCATACCGATTCCGCTACCGGCCAAAAGAACTGTTCCGTTTCTAACTGTCGTTTGAATTTCGCGTGAGCCATCCAACACCGTTGGGCAGGGACGAAACACCACCACCGGCCCCCTGAGGAACATCTTCCACGACGCCACCCGCAGCCACGAGACTCCGGCTCGACGTGGAGATCCCCTTAAGGACGACAGCAGTCCTCGATGGAGTTCCACCACAACACTGGCCAAGCTGTAGGGACTCCGGGCGGTAGGGCAGGGTGTAACAGATAGAATGGAACCAGCTTTTTACCATCAAATTATCGGTAATATCGACATTGCGTAATTGTTTTGTTAGCCGTGTAGTGTCACTTGTGTCGTGTGTCGCATGAGCTTATATGGAATGAATCGTGACAGATACCAACTGTCTATTGATTAATTGAAAAACGCAAAATCTGGAGGAAACGTAACTTGTGCACTTCCATGAAACTGTTTTATTTTAAATTCTGAATTACATGGTAACCGTATCAAGTCTTGTGTTACATAAAATTTCTGTGAAATGAATCTTCGGAGAGCGGGTATGATTTTTTTCTGTAACAAAAATGATTATTAGGATGAACGCTTATCCAATAACAATAGTAGTCGCGGTAAGACGCTGAATTTGCAGTCTTGTTGATCCAATTCAATTCCGAATGTCTGATATTTTTCTTAATTTCTCGCTATTCGTGCAAGCGAATAAATGATATTTTGATATTAGTAATAAACTCGTCTCGCGCTGCATATTTCCACGTCCATCTGATTGCAAAGAATAGCACGGCCACACTATAGTATCCGCCCATGACACGTAATTAAATGTTTATAAATGCGGTTTAAACGATTGTTTGTCAATACCCGCAGACTAATTGTGAGATGAGTTTATTGCTAATATCAAAATATATAATTTCTTCACCAGCTTGAATACTGAGGAATTAAAAAATATGTCAGATATTTGAAATAGAACTGGAACGAGAAGATTGCAAATTTAGCGTCTTCCTACGACGACTACTATTGTTATTGGATAAGCGTTCATCCTAATAATCATAGCCCGCTCTCCGGAGATTCAGTTCAGAGAAATTTATATGACACAAAACTTAATACGGTTATCATATAGTTCAGAATTTAAAATAAAACAGTTTCATCGGAGTGCATAACTTGCATAAGTAACAGTTTCTCAAGATTTTGCGTGTCTCAATTAATCAATAGGCCGCCGATATCTGTTGTGATTCACTCCGTGTAGTGCTCAGCGACACACGACACGAGTGACATTACACGGCCGCCGGGACAATTACGCAATGTCGATATTACCGATAATTCGATGGTAAAAAGCTGGTCCCATTCTATCTGTTACACCCTGGGCAGGCGCGTCCAGGAGGAAGGATCCATCGGCAGCGGCCACTCGGATCTTCCACAGCGCAGGGGTACGGCCCTGTTGCGGGGGCTCCCCGAGCCTTGGCGCCCGGACTGCGTAGGGTGGCCCACACGGCCGAAATCAGGGGCGCCGGGGGAAGTAAACAGAAATCTATTAAAGCCCCGCACGCGGAAGGAGCGGGCATTCGTTTTCGAGCCGTTAGAGTGATTAGCCTTTTCGAACTAGTGTGTGAGATTCCGAAGCTCTTCTCCTTCCGTTTGGTAAGCCAAGCCTCCGGGCATCTCTCATACGTAAGGATCGACCAGGGGATTGTCCTGGTCCGATTTTGTAAACGTTGTCTTGTGCTTCTCCAAACCATTGTTTAACGCACTGTAAGGTTCCCGTTTTCTGTAGAATCTCCGTTAGCGACCTTCCTGGAGGGTTCCCGCTCTCGAAACGGTTCGCTTCCATCCGTCCATTAGAATAAGTTCACGCGATCGAGATTGCATTATCCAACTCTGCTCTTCCGTTCGTTCGTCTTGCCGTTCGAGACTCGCTTCCGTTTTGTATCGGTTCACGTAGTTCCATAGTTCGCTTCTTTTGTATCCTGCTCTTCACGGGCGCTGAGTAACGCCCGTGGACGAAGCCCATTTTACCGCCCCATTGCCATTATTTAATCATCTTTCTGTGAGCAATAAATCTCGTGCAAAGAACTCAGTCTGTCTTGGTTGCGTCTTCTGCCGAATTCACGGCCCTTCCTACTATCCTCAACTGAGCTGCCGTGTGAGGAAAACCGATTGCGGCTCCGCGGAAAACTTGCGTCCGGCTTTGGCCCGTGTGTGAGTCTCAGAGTGGTACCTCGGGGTACCTGGCGCCCTGGTCACTTCCGCTTCCCGGAGCCGAATCGACAGTCAGGGAAAAGTCCTCGCGTTCCCGAAAATCCGCGCTTCGAGCAAGAAAATATAAGAATAAACATATTTTCCTGGGCAACCAGCTGCGGGTAGCTCTATTCCCGAGTGGCCTCAGGAAAATCCCTGATAGTCCATCGATTGTGAAATAGTTTCAGAAATTAGTAAGCATCTAGAAGATCGAGATAAGATTCCAGTCGAAACAATTAAGCAGAGTACCCTTAAACCTGGTGATACAATGATTTATCCTGATGGTACACATTTTATATTTCCTTTATTTCATAAAGCCAAACATAGCGACGAATTAAATTTTAGTGACCTGATATCATGTTTTCAAATGCTAAAAGAGCTAATGACTAGATTCGACATAAAATCATTTAGTATCTCTTCAAATAATAACGATTTAGGCTCCTTGACCAGACCGTAGGCTTGCTATCATAAAGGAATATCATGAATCAATAGTTGAAGGACATCGAAGTATCACACAAATCTACAATAGAATTAGGGAAGATTACATTTGGCCTAAAATGAGTAAGGATGTACAGGATTTTGTTAGGACTTGTATGAGCTGTCAAAGAAACAAGATTCCCTCCACAAAAACAAGGCAACCTATGAAAATTTCAGATACCCTCAGGAAAGCTTTTGATAAATTACACCTAGATATTGTAGGTTCATTACCGATTACAAAGAAGGGAAATAGATACCTTTTAACTTTGCAGGATAATCTGACAAAATGTTCAGATGCCATTTCCTTGTCGTGTATTGGCGCTGTCACAGTCGCTACCGCTTTTACCGAAGTTATTAGCCGCTTCGGATGCTCTCGCAGCATCCACACAGATCAGGGTAGCAATTTCACTAGCAATTTTATGAAGAATCTCTGTAGGATATTTAAAGTCCAGAAAATCACACTTCAACCGCATTTCATCCCCAATCATTAGGATCCTTCGAATGTGCGCATAGAGTTTTCGTAGACTATTTAAAACATTACTTTACTAAAACCGATTGGGATGATTGGATTCGATTCGGCATTTTCGCGTACAACAATTCAATTCGAGAATCCACGGGTTTTACCCCTCACGAGTTAGTTTTTGGCGTTGAAGCAACCATTCCCTCCGAGTTCGCGAAAGAGACTGTGCCCCGAACATTTGTAGATTATTTAGACCAATTATTTTGCCGAATTTCCAACACTCAAGCCACCGCCAGTGAAATTCTCCAGAAAGCTAAAGAAAAGAGCAAAAATCATTACGATAAGAATTCTCACCCCTGTAACTTCACCGTTGACGACAGTGTATACCTGCTTAAAGAACCGAAAACTTTCAAATTCAACCCGGCTTGGCAAGGACCGTATAGGGTAGTTTAGGTTTTTCATGACTTAACCGTAGAAATAGCTATTAATGCTACCCGTAGTAAAATAGTGCATGCCAATAAGTTAAAATTAGCTTATGTTGGACCGGATCCTATGTAATATCAGGAAAATGAAATATTATTCTCGAGCCTGCTAACTAGACTCGAGAATAATTTCGAAATGCTTGGGTTGGTTGCTATCTCTCTAACTTTAACTCGGTAACGTTAGTTTCTCGAATACTTGGATCTCTGCTATTCGTAATTCTCCCAATTATTCCCTTTCCCGACACTTCGGCTCGAGAGATCCGAAGCCAACGATTCCTCAAGCACACACAAAATTGGGCGCCAGGCATCGAAGATGCCACACAAGAGCATAAAATCGTAAGAGGAACGGCAACAGGAGGTCTCCCGAGACGGCGTACTTTGCTTCGGCTAGACGATAATAGACAAGGAGAGCACGTGGGTCGACACGAGTGAACAAGCCGTTGGGTTCTAAGCTAAGTAGAATGATTTTATTCCGACAGTACAGTTGAGATAAGATTGTTCAACCGAAGCGTTCATCGTCAACCTCGGGCGAAGCGGATAACTGAGTTAGTGAATGTCGTTTTACATTAAGTTGGACGCTAGCTCGACGCAGTTGATCGGCGTTCGTAATACAGAGAATCTGAAGATTACAATTTGACCTTTGGCTGACTTAGTCAGCCTGCAGTAAGATCACAGTTTCTGATATCGCAAATGAAAGACCCAAAACGTTACGATAGAAAATGTCTCGGCGACTCGAGGATAAGAGCTTGCAGTTTTATACAATTCGAAGTTAGAACGACAGAGAAGCAACGGACTACTAGCGGAGATCCGGCGAGGAGCCGGTCCCTTACAAAGGCTAGGCCGAAGGGCTGATTCGCTTACCGCTAATTAATCTCACTGGAGGCTACGCTAATTGTTGGCCGGGGATTCGACTTCCGTCCTTCCTTCCTTCCTTGCGGTAGTATTTGCCTCTGGTAGCTTTCGCTCGCTAGTTCGCTAGTCGCTCTTCGCTCGCTAACACGAGAATTGCCTTCGCTCGCTAATATGTCGTACTCGCCCGATAGTCAGCTCAAGAGTGCCGAAAAGCGCGCTCGCGTCTACGCTCTCGCCTGGCTTCTTTTGTCCGAAAAATCGGTTCCTAATTGGTCGCCTGGTTTTACCGCGCTCGCAGGGCTCGCAGTGCCCTCGGACGAACGGTGCCAGGGTCGTATGCCCAACCGTGCACCAACCCTGCTACGGTGAATCGGAAATTCCTCTTCTCTCCCGTGGCTGGGTGTCTCGAGGTCGCTTGCCTCACCGCCCAGTGATTTCCCGCGATGACCAGTCGCTGGCGATCCCTTCGGAAGCTGCTGGCCTCTTAGTGTTCATCTCGGTCGAGCCGAGTCCTGGTTGCTGGTAGATTTGGGTTGACTCCGGGTGCCGTGGATAGATGGTTGTCCCTGGGCTTGCTATTTCCTGGTTGGCTCCGGCGAAAGTTTCCGGGCGTTAATATTTGTACCGATCTTTCTCGATCCTTATTGGAGACGTCATTTTGCTCGCATTGTGGCGCTAATTTTGTGTAGGGGAATCGTTTTGTAACGTACGCCAGGCGTAAGGTCACAGTAAATATAATACTAACCTTAAGTCGATCTCGTAAGTTCGATCCTTTTATATTCATTCCTTCCATTCATGTATTAGAAGACTCGGTAGAGTCTCGCGCCAAGTAGTAGTAGTATATGTGACTTCGGTCTCGAGCACGGCTTGTACCTTGTCGGAAACGTTCGAGGTTCCGGCCGCAGCGTGCGAGAGACGTTGGCAAAGCGGAGTTCACTCTAGCCACTCCAACGAATGTCCTTTCGGAGGAGGACGCGAGGATTTTACTTTACTGTAAAGAGCTGGTCGCGCGTACAGGTGTACGATTTCGTCAGATCGAACGGGACGATGTAGTCGGATCGCTGGTCGAGATTTGAACTGTCGGCCGGTGGTCGCTACGCCAGCGTGGCGGACGTCACGCTACAGGCGAAGTTGGCTGCGCTGCCATCAACCTCTCGCTCTCGCTCTTCGGGACGGCTGACCTGCCCTCTGCCGTCGTCTCCCTCGATACCTCGAGGCCGCTACATATATATTGTTACGGGCCTGGCTCCCATGCACCCCATGCGTACCAAACAACCGACATCCGTGGCCGGAAGTCGTGGAGAGTGTCCCTAACGACTGGCTCTTCGTCTGACTAACAGCGGAATGTATCTAGCAGTCTAATCCCGGATTCCGTCCTTTGTGCACGCACCTTATATCGCTCCCCAAATATACATCCCGTTTCTATAATCCAGTCTTCGAGTTTCAATGCCACTTACGCGATCTACGACCTCCGCACGTATCATTGGTGTCAGAAGTGGGATAGTTTCCACTTCCCCCGAAATCACCGAAGAAACCGAGATCGAGACAACGAGGATGCCTGGAGAAGAAGGTGAACAATCCGGCTGGACTGCGTGGGAAGTTGCTGGTCTCTCGAGCGGAGACGCAGGCCCCGGCTCCTCCGAAGGAACGTCCGGCGCGGCGACGGCGGCTGGCGCTACGACGGCCGCCACATTCGACCAGATGCGCAACCTACTCGGCGACTTGCAGCAAGGGCTCTTCCGCCAGCTGAAGGACAGGACCAGCGCGTTGTCGGCGCAAACTCAACAACTTCGGACAGACATCTCCGATAAGCTTCGGGGAATAGAAGCTCGCTACGAGGCGCGGTTTCAAGCCCTGGAACGCAATTTAAGTACCCCACTCGCCTCTCAACCACCTACTGCTCCTTCTGTCCGCTCTGGTTCCATGCCTTTCTTGGCCCCGCTCCGGGCCTCGGTTCCGACGGTTATTTCGAATCCACACGTTCAGTTACCCAAATTCAACGGTACGTTCTGGCTTGAATTCAAAGCCCAGTTTACGACAATTGCACAAATTAATCACTGGGTTAACACCGCGAAAGTGACCGGTCTTTTAAATTCCTTGGACGGTCCGGCCATTTCGGTTCTCACTACGCTGAGTGAAACACAAAGGGCAGACTTCAGTTCGCTATTTTCTGCACTAGAATTCCAGTTCGGGCAATTTCAATCGGCCGATTCGATCGGCGTTAAATTTTATAATTGCCGACAGAAATTCGGTCAGAGTATTCAGGCACTCGCCGCGGAAATCGGGGATCTCGTGCATTATGCATTTCCGGATGTTTCGGCTGAAGCCAAAGATCGTTTGGGCATGACACGATTTATTAACGCGCTCCACGATATAGATTTACAAAAACAACTGTATCGCTCGCATTTAAATTCATTCAGCGAAACCGTAGCGAAGGCAGGTGACTTCGACTACATCGAGCGCAACTTCAGGAGCGATCGTGCGCGCCCTTCAGAACATCCGGTTATGACGCCATCTTTCCATCGTGATGATGTCCCGTCGCGCAATGTTCCTCCTTCTTTTGGTAATGCGCGGAACAACTTGGCACTCCCTCGTGCTTCCAAAAATGCTCCCTCGTCACGCGGACCTGTCACCTGCTTCAAGTGTGGCAAGGTCGGACATTTTCAGAGCGACTGTAGGTCGGGTCAAGCGTCCCGGACGGCGGGAAATACAAATTTAAAAAATAGTTCGCTATTTCAGAGGCCGGGAAACGCAAACGGTCCGAATTAAGGGTGGCGGATTCGAGGCCGCCGGTTGAAGCCCCCGTCGTAAATACAACTCCTGTTCGTACGGTTCGCCGTACTTCTAATTTGTTAGAGTGTTCTGTGTTTCAAAATGTTTTCTCTGTTATTATTCACGATTTTGTTGTTGTGCAATTACCCACTGTGTTCTGTATTGGAGTGTTTGACGTTGTAGGCCCACAATTGGCTTCTCTTTTCCCTACGGGAGAAACTTCGGTTTCTAACACTTTATGTAAAATCGGTTATGAGTCAGAGGAATTAGGGGTTTCGGGATTGTACGTGAATGGTTCTGTAGACCATAGGCCGACGAGTATGTTAGTAGACACCGGTTCTGCTGTTTCCCTTTTGCGATTTGGTGTGAGTCCCTGCATGGGCCCGGAACGCGTTTCTGGAACTTTCGGGTCCAACGTCCATTCTGTAGATGGATCGAGCCTAGCGGGTTCGATTGTAGGGAAGAAATGTTGTCTTTTCGAGATAGGTAATTTTGAGCGTGAAGCATGATGTGTTCCTTACAAGGATGCCAGATTCCTGTATCCTCGGGTTGGATTTGCTGCCTAAATTTATCGTGTCGATCAATCTCCCTCGTCGAGTGTTGGAGCTCGCGGATAGTTCTCAAGTCGCGATGATATCGGAACCTGCGTTGGTTGCTGAAGAACCTGGTGCTGGTACAGGAGTGGCTAGCACAGAACAGGATGAAGATACTGTTCCGGAGTTTTTGAGTGATCTATTTTCCCGGAGCTCTCGTCACCTGAATGACGAAGAATGGGAACGATTTAAATTGCTTTTGATCGAGTACAAAGATGTGTTCGCCGCGGATTCGCAGCAGGTCGGTGCGTGTGACATCACGCAACACAAGATTGATACGGGAAATCATCTTCCTTTTAAATTACCGCCTCGTCGTTTACCCCTGCATAAAAGGGACGAAGTGGATAAAATGATTCAATCTATGTTGAAGCAAAAAGTTATAGAAGAATCTTCTAGCCCCTGGTCATCTCCCGTTGTTTTGGTCGCCAAGAAAGACGGTTCCACGCGGTTTTGTGTCGATTTTCGGCGGCTTAACAACATCACGAAGAACTACTCTTATCCTTTACCACGTATCGAGGACACATTGGACGCCGTTGCAGGATCGTGGTGGTTTTCGACGGTGGATTTGCAAAGCGGGTATTGGCAGGTGTTGCTTGCCAAAGAGGACCGCGAGAAGACTGCATTTTCGGTTGGAGGAGGCCTGTGGCAGTTTCGAGTGATGCCTTTTGGACTTTGCAATGCACCGGCCACTTTTGAACGTCTAATGGAAACGGTTTTACGTGACCTACTGTGGAAAAGCTGTCTAGTATACTTGAACGACGTCATCATCTATGGGAGAACGTTTGAAGATGAATTAAGAAATTTAGGACTAGTGTTCGATCGCCTTAGGGGCGCGAAATTGTTAATGAGGCCGAAGAAATGTACATTCTTCGGCAAAGAAGTGCTGTATCTTGGCCACATCGTATCTGAAGCGGGTATCAAGACCAATCCGGCCAAAATTTCGTCAATCCGGGAGTATCCTGTCCCAAAGAATATCACCGAACTGAAGAGCTTTTTGGGCTTGTGCTCTTATTACAGAAAATTCATAAAAAAAAAATCGGATATTGCTCAACCTCTGAATCACCTACAGACAAATACCACGTTCGTCTGAACCCCAGCCTGTCAGAGAGCCTTCGAAGAACTCAAGGGGAGGCTCATAAGTCCTCCTATTCTTACTTTGCCTTTGTCAAATTGCCCATTCATTTTATACACGGACGCTTCGGGTGTATGAATTGGTGCCGTCCTTTCACAAGAACAGGAAGGATTGGAAAAAGTCATTGCTTATTTTAGCAAAACTCTTTCGGCTTCGCAAAGAAATTATTGTGTAACGACACGGGAATTTTTAGCGATCATCAAGGCAGTAAAACATTTTCACCACTATCTCTATGGTGCCAAATTTCTAATTCGTACGGTCCACTCTGCGTTAAGTTGGTTACTTTCGTTTAAAACCCCGGAAGGTCAAGTTGCTCGTTGGATTGAATTCCTTCAGCAATATAATTTTGATATCGATTATCGCAGCGGTCGCTCTCATGCGAATGCTGATGGATTATCTAGAATTCCTTGTGCAAATTGCAAATTTTGCGATAAAATTCAGAATAGTGTCAGGAGAATTAGATTTATTAGTGATCGACACCTTTGGCGCGAATCCCAGTTAGCGGATCCAGAGATTTGTCCAATCCTTAATGCTAAATTATCCGATCGTCGTCTTTCAAAAGAAGAAATTTCACCACTTGGTCCTCGTTCAAGATTCTATGGAACGATTTGGGATTCACTTGTAGTCAAGGATGCAGTTTTGTTGAAGAAATGGGAATCAACTGATAAAACCAAGAACGTTCTCCAAATTATCGTACCCGAGAAACGAATTGAAGAAATTTTGTGTTTGGCTCATAACTCATCTTCCGCTGGACACTTTGGAATCAACAAGACTTTAGTTCGTCTTCGGAAAACATTCTATTGGGCAAACTGCAAACAAGACGTCGAGGAATGGTGCCGCTCCTGTGACACATGCACAGCGAAGAAAGGTCCTAAGGGTAAAAGTAGAGGCGATTTACAGATGTTTAATTCGGGCGCACCGTTTGATAGGATAGGTATCGATATTCTCGGTCCTCTTCCTAAAACTTATTCCGGGAACAGGTTTTTGTTAGTTGTCGAGGATTATTTTAGAAAATGGCCAGAAGTTATTCCGTTGCCCGATTGTAAGTCTGAGAGAGTTGCCAGACGTCTCATTTCTCATGTTTTTAGTAAACACGGTTTACCTATAGAAATTCATTCCGATCAAGGCCGCTCTTTTGGATCGGGGTTGTTTAAAGAAGTTTTGAAGATTTTAGGCATTAAGAAAACCAGAACGACGTCTTTTCACCCTCAGTCGGATGGCTTGGTAAAGAGATTAAATCGAACTATTGCCCAGTATTTGTCATTATTTGTTTCCTCAAATTAGAAAGATTGGGATGAGTGGATCCCATTGTTTTTATTAGCTTATAGATCATCGGAACACGAAATTACTAAACAAACTCCCGTAAAATTACTTTTTGTGTTACATATTCACCCTCTCGGACTACTTTTCTTAACATTATTTCATACGTGGATTGAATAATTATAACTCGCTAGCTTCCTACATAGAATATTCCTGCGTATTTTTCGAGCCTTAAAACTGTTACTTCGACTCCTTTCGTTCCGTCTTATCTCTAGTGTTTATAGCTTTCTAGTAGGGGAGCAATGCGGCGTGCATATGGTGCATCTGTGTAGTTCCTAGAACTCAAGCATGGTCAGACCCTTGGCGCCCTATACTCCCACCATACCCCCTTTTCACTGGGTCTTCGGGTATTTAAGCCCTAAATTCTAGTGGAAAGCGGGGGAATCAGTTCCGAACTCTCATCGACAGCGAAGCTCTGTCACTCAGACCAGCGAAGAACATCGTAGTAGCTCGAGCGTTAGTCTCCTTCGAAACCAGTCAATATTACCGTATGTACTATCAGGAAAATGAGATATTATTCTTGAGACTCGCTAATGCTCGGGACAGACTCGAGAATAATAATGAGAAATTATGAGATTTATAATAATTCTACTTTACGCTAGCTTTAACGGGGTTTATTTTACTAATTTTCCCGATGCTTCGGCCCGGGAGACTCAAAGACGGCCAGCCCTCAGTTTCAAACAAAGGGAGAGCACGTGGGTTCGACACGAATGAACAGTGGCCAGGATTGAATTAGAAAACTGATTTATTTCGACAATGCAAAGCGATAACAAGGTCCTTCGCCCGAGGTGTTCACTAGCAACCTCGGGCGAAGCACGTGGCCGCGAGTTAGAAGAAAGTCGAGTTCACAGTCCGATGTTAGCTAATTCGACGCGGTTGTTCGGCGTTAAGGCGGTTGATGAATTCGCGGTCGTCTGAATTCTACGCAAAGCTACACGTTGACTCTTGGCTGACTTCGTCAGCCCGCAGGAAGATATCAGTTAGAAATAGATCAGATGGAAAGCTCGGAAGTTCGATAGAGAGGAACATCGCGAATAGATCGTAAACGAAACTTACAGTCGGGCAACTACAAGCCGGAAGGGCGAAGAAACAGCGAAGGTCTAGCTGAGATCCCACAAAAGTAGGTCCCTTACAGACTGCTCGACCGGAAAGATGTTCGCTTACCGCTAGTGTTATTTAGATGTTCGTAGAAAGTCGGAGGATTACGTCCGTCCTTCCTTCCTTCCTTCCTTCGCTATCCTTTGTCCGAGAGTTCGCTAGTACTTTTCTATCGCTCGCTAGTAGTCCGCTCGCAATGGTCGTCAGCACAAGAGTGCCGAATTCTACGCGCTCTTCCCTAACGTTCGCCTAGCCGCCTTTGTCCCCCGAAATCGATCGCTATTGGTCGCCGGATCCTACCGCGCGCTCAGGGCTCGCTAAGCCCTCGGACGAACAACGCCAGGGCCGTAGGCCCCACAGTGCGCCCACCCCGCTCCGTCGAGACGACAAACGGTCAGCCTCCCACGTTGCTGGGTGCCTCGGGGTCGCCTGCCTCACCACCCAGTTTCCTCCCACGTTGACCAGTCGTCATCGGAAACTTTCGGAGACTGCTGACCCCTTAATATTCATCCTGGTCGGGCCGAATTCCTCTGGGCTGGCAGAGTTGGTGACTTCGGGTGCTGTGGGTAGTTGATCGTCCCTGGTTGCTGCTCCCTAATTGGCTTAGGCGAAGTTGATCGGCGTTAGTCGAGATTCTCGCTCTTCTGAGGCTCTTTATTGGAGACGCTAGTTTACTATTTTCTCGGCGCTAGATTTGAGCGAGAGGGTTGCTTTTGTGACGTACGACAAACGCAACGTCACAGTACATCGTGTTATATCGCGATCGTTAGGCAAATCACAGTTCTTACGTTTAGTTTCTCCCCCGTTCAATATCGTAACGTAATACCATTTCATTTTAAGTATAATCCAAATTGTAACAACATTTTACTTCCGCTGAAAGTCTCATTATATATTTTTGTATTGTATTTTCATTCAGAATATATTGAATATTGTTTTAATTTTTATTAAGAAAATCACTCCTTCTTTATTGGAAATTCCTGTTCAGTTATCCTTGATTTAAATAAGCACATATAAGGAAAGGAATAATAAAAGATCCCACGAGGATACACTTTTACCGCTCAAGGTGTATCCGGCGAGCAATAGTAAGGTTTAACTTTAGCCTAGGGCATTCTTTCATGATCAATGAGCAGGATTGAGTCTGGTTAAGGTGAAATAGCCCTTAGCACGATTCCAAGACCTGTTCTGAGCTATTGAAAGTAACTAGCCATTCTTTTAATTAACAAGGTCCAGTCTTGAGTCTGGTTAAAGGGAAATAGCCCTTAGCGCGATCCCAGGATTGATATAGGGCCGATTGGGAACTAGAAGACTCGAGTCTGGCAAAGGTGAAATAGCCCTTTGCACGATCTCAGACCATATTTTAGGACTCGCGAAGCCTGGCTCGTAACATTTGGAAGAGAATTGAGAGTACCTTTGGATTTGTGTAGAGGAATCGCTCCTGGAACTGAAAATTTTTCAATTTCTAATTATAGTCGAATTTTGAAAAAAAAAGCTTAAACTCATCCATCAGATTATTAGGGAAAGAATTTCTAAGGCCTCACACTCTCTGAAGATTAAATACGACAGCTTAGAACCTTCAATCAAATTTGCTCCTGGTGAAGCGGTCTGGCTATTTCAACCCAGACAAGTGAAAGGGAAATGTCAAAAATTACAATATAACTGGAAAGGACATTGTCGTGAATAGGATTCAGCGGAATCCGAAGTGTAAATTCAAGGTTGTGCATATTAGTAGACTCGCGAAATATCATCGTAGAGTTCAAACAGAATAAAAGGTTTCCAAGGTATGAGTGTGTTTTTGCGTATAGTTTTTGCACTATCCACTACGATAGCGGTAAAACAGTCAATTGCTCCGTCCGTCAACTTATAGAAGTTCGGTTCTCCTTTTGAGGGCTGACCTATAAGGACGAGCGGTCAAAACGGAGAAAGGGGGAAACAGCTGTGGCGTAACCAAGTTAGGTTCCCTCGACGTTGACAGAATAGCTGAGTTGAATGTATGAAATGAGCATTTATATGAGCCAGTCGTCAAATTTCGAAAAATCTATGAAATCAGTCCTACTGCTTCTATTATCGTGATATCTTTTGGATTGTCGCCTGCAAGAACCCACAAATCCTTTTCTTTCCTTGTTTCGAGGAAATTCGAGACCCTGTTCGAGAAAATTACCACCCATTCTAATTCCCTGGAGTCTTCATTGGAGGGACTGCTTCACACACAATGTTTTGAACGCATTTGGAACACCATGATTGAGAAAACCATCAGCTTCAGCTCAACTTGCGAACTCGTTTACGTCTCGTCCACGGTTTTTGAAGCGGTTTTCCCTGGACCTCGAGCAAATGCTGAGACGGTATCTGGTTGGATTGGACCGCTACTTCCATCTGATTCCTAATCCACCAGAGTGACATAAGGAAGAAGACCATCCACATTGGAAGACGAACGCCTTTTTCACGGAAGGGGGTAGAGTTACGGGCCTGGTTCCCATGCACCCCATGCGTACCAAACAACCGACATCCCTGGCCGGAAGTCGTGAAGAGTGTCCCTAACGACTCGCTCTTCGTCTGACTAACAGCGGAATGTATCTAGCAGTCTAATCCCGGATTCCGTCCTTTGTGCACGCACCTTATATCGCTCACCAAATATACATCCCGTTTCTATAATCCAGTCTTCGAAAGAATAATTTATGGGATGCAATTGACTCCATGTGTTCGAAAGTTTCGAAGAGCCTTGATACTTGAGTTTTTCTGAGCCATTGTATTAGGATTATCGAGAGCTTTCTAAGACGTTAAGATGTGACTTCTTACTTACTGCTCATATTTACTACAGGCCTCGCTTCGCTGCTTTTTCTCTTACAATAGCTCGACATCTGCGTGCTCGTTGTCGCATTCCTATTTACAAGATATTAAAACGGAAATCCTACGTATTCGTACGATTCCTCATGCACGCTGAGTTTTGAATTAAACTATCTGCCTGCTATTAAAAATGTCGGCATTATCGACTAGAGGCTAAATTCAGAGCACGAGAGGGGTCGGGATACGCAACAATATAGTATGGCACGCAATTACCGAGGATACTTATCCCGAAGTGTAGCGGTCGTCTGCTATAAAACTTCCACTTCGAATTATGAGAAAGTTACAGCTCCAAGGATTTATTTCTGAATTTTTTATTTTTTCTCTGATTTTTCTGAATCCAATGAGCCAAGAGTCAAGCGAATCGGTTCAGTCGTTCAAGAGATATGAGTTTCTCCTGCTTATTTTTCTCGTGGTAAAGGTGTTGCGAGTTCACGGGTTTGCAAAGGTCTGAAGTGGGTAAGTGTGCCCGTGGGATGCTGACAAGGGAAGGTAGTATTACTTGAAAAAAGTTAGTGGATAAAACCCTCGTGTTTCGAAAGGTGTTTCGATCCTTAACACACTTACAAAAACTAGGATGCCAAAATCACGTGGTTTCGAAGATATGGTTACTTGCATATGCGCTATTTTTGTGTTGCATTGGTATGCAAAGACTAACTACAAAGTATGAAAGGCGAAGGTAACGGAATTGTAAGTGTAAGAGAGAGACTACTTGTAGAGACTACACTTAAACCTTGAAATTTATGGCATGATTGTCAGTACGTGCCGAATTACTTACAACATACGGAGAACCATCCTAGTACCTATAATACCGAGAACCGCACATGGTATCTGTCCCTACCCAGAATTTCAGGGACTTTCCCGACACCCTTGTGGAAGGACCCACACCACCACTAACGACTTGCATATCAGTTTTCATTGGCCAATAAGCTGCGAGAAATCAGGAAATTTAGGATAGACTTGACTTCTATAAAGTAAAACTGTCAAGAGACCATCAATGCTCTCTGCAACTTCGAACTGCCTAGACCTGTTTGCAAGCAACAAATCCTAGATCTTCTTGTGGTATCCATATATACTCATCACTTGTATTGCGTCATAAGCACTGAGTAGTGTTTCTTCCAATTTGCTCGATAAAGTAGAGCATTCAACAGCTCTCACAAAACGCTAAGTTATTTGCGATTGTGATCCGTGTAGTGTTAATTCTAGTATAAATGTATGTTTTGTGTGGTTAACAACGTTTTTCGTTAATCGCTGCAGATGAAGCCAATTAATCCAAGTGCGGTAGTTCATTTGCTATTAGCAGAAGTGTGGGCACTTCACAGGTGAATGCACCAAAGAAGAGTAAAGAATTGCAGATAACATTAAACATTTCCTTCTCGAGGAAGTAGTGATTGATGAAGTGGACACGCTTGGATATATTGATGAGATCTGCGTTCATGCAGACAATGAATATAACAATTGCAGGGATGAAAATGGTGATGAAGCAAATATTACATCGGGGGGTTTTCAACCATCCGATGCTCATCGTCAATGTATTTTCCATCACAAGACAAACGCCCAAAATTAACATTAGAGGACGGGTATATACAGAAAGCATTCAACTACTGGACAAAGGGCGGTACTGCAATAGGCAAATCCAGGCGATCATTTTTCTCTGTTAAAAAAAACTACAGAAAAATTCGAAGTCTCCAAATTCTATACAATTACGAAAACCAATTGAGAAAAAGGCGGTCAGGGAAGAAACAAGAATCAATGTCCAAAATAAACCAAAGCGTGAAACAGGCTTTTGATTCTCTTGTACCAATGAATGCCATAATTCATAACAAAACAATTCTAATGCTAGCTCTTAAAGCAAAGGACGAGATTGATCCGCAAATAAATTTCAAAGCTTCCAAATGCTGGGTTACGAAATTTAAAGAATATTATACAATTGGCCGACGATCCATTACACACAAAGTCAGCAATAAATATGTGGGACAAGTTGAAACATTTAAGCTCACATTGAATTTCAGTAATTCGTAGTAACAATAATCAGGTACGGTTAATCCTGCAACAAAATAATAAACGAAGAAGTCACTTCGCGACTTCTTCGAATTCCTCGCTAAGCCTAACACAATAGGCCCTAAAATTCTTGAGCGCTCATTCTTTTCCTCGAACGCGCAGACCAGCGTCCGTGAACCACAATAGAACAGCGCACGTAGCCCAGGGGCGCGATTCTAGTTCTGGCGCTATCGATGGCGCCGGTCGCTATCTCCGAGTTAGCGCTAGTAGGCGCTAAGGTAGCGCTTCGAGCGAGTCTGGATCGCTAGCGATGGTCGCTAAGTAGCGTCGGGTCGCGAAGTTGGGGCGCTATCTACGGCTAGAGTTAGCACGGGCACCGAGGACCGTGCTATCGAGTTAGCAACCCATTCAACCGTGTGGAGGGGGAAATCGGACAAGAAATTACGGCGGGAAACTGCTGTGGGAGAGCGGTGACGGCCATTTTTAAAGCATCGTTACTCAGTCTGTCGCTGCATTTGAGAGGTTGAGCGTAGGTGTGTGCCTGTTGACAAGATTGCCAACGATTGTCATCAAGGAGCCAAGACAATTTTATCTAAGATTTTACTATTATTTATTATTGCTACTTCCATATTTACATTTTTAATTCGGTATGGCCCGTTTTATTTTTTTAGGGAAATCCACAACCAACTCCAAGAGGAAAAAGAGCGCGAGGAAGCCGCCGTAAATATACGCCGGATGGAACGCCGCTATCTCCGGGACACGCAGGATCCCTTTAGGATTTCGGAAAGCCATTTCCCAGAGCTTTTCCGCGTGTCGAAGGGGCTGGCTCGAGATTTGATCGAAAGCCTTCGACCGCACTTGGAGGAGCGTATTCGAGGCCATGGGCTCTCCATAGAATCGCAAGTAAGTTCGGTGATTATCGACTTTGGCTCCTTCTGCAGAGAAAGGTAACACGGTGTTAATTTAGCTTTAAATAGGTCTGCTATGTGATGCTATCTGCGGTGATAGTGACTGAAACAAATGTTAAGGGACCAAATTTTGGCCTACTCATCTACAGTGGGTTGGGTCTGGGAATCTGTTACGGGGGTATTCCCCTTTCTGAGGTTCGAAAAATCGATTTTTTTTTATTCGCGTTTCTTAATCTATAATGATTGGAGAATCTTCCCCCAAAATTTCAAGCCAATTCAATAAAAATGAATGCTCAAAATAACCTTTTATTCCTGCTATGTGTCATGCAGCCACGTTCGTCCGTAGGAGTTATGCAATGTTATACAATGTTTTGCATTGAGAAAGATAAATATGTTTTCCTTGAAAGTGCAATATTTTGCGACTCCGCCTTGAGTATATTCTAACACTAACCAGTCGGTATGGTAATAGGTTTACGTTACTGACGCTGCTTAGACTGCCACCCGGCGATTTTTCTGTTAGGTGTTAGGCCTAACAGTGCCTGTTCGAAAGCTTTTATTACAGTAATTGTAAAATTACATACGACTTATCTAAATCTCATTGAAGCGAAAACATGGACAGGAAAGGCTCAAAAAGTAATAGAACTTTCGCTTATAGGCCCGAAAAACGCAAGTTTCGTGGTAATCGATATAGCGGAAATGCAGATTCAGGTTTCGCTAGCACATCCGCGGAAAAATTGCGGGAAAGTAAAGACGAGGAAATACGACTAAATCGTTCAATCAGCTACTGCATTTTGAACTTTTGCAGTGTATTTTCCGTTCTCAGTGAACCACTAATATGTAAAGAGTGTCACCAGGAAGTGCTATTCAGTGAAGCTTCGCCCCAAGGATTCGGATTCAAAGTAGCTGTCGAATGCCGTTGCGGCACTCAATATATCGATTCCTGCCCGAAGATCGGCAAGTCTTACGAAGTGAATCGTCGCATGGTTGTCGCAATGCGATTGTTAGGAATTGGGCAAAAAGGAATCAACTTATTCTCCGGAATAATGGACATTGGCTTGGGCATATCAAACCATCTGTTCTACGGCTGCTTGGAACATTTTCATAATGCAGCACATATTGTCTGCCAGAGTGTGCTGAAAAGAGCTGCTGCGGATGAAACAGAGAAGAATATAGAACATGGCCGACCAGAAGCAGAATTTATTGTTTCGGGGGATGGTACTTGGAAGAAGCGAGGATTCTCATCTCTATTTGGAGTTTCGTCCCTAATTGGAGTTTTATCCAACAAAGTAATAGATGTTACTACCAAATCCAAATTCTGTCAGGCTTGTAGCATTTGGAAGAAGAAGGAAGGCTCTGAAGAATACAATAAATGGTGGTGCAACCATGAAGACAATTGCACAATCAATCACAATGGCAGTGCTGGACAAATGGAAGTCAACGCAATTTCCCATATGTTTCTTCGATCTGAGGAAAAACACGGAGTAAAATATAATATATATGTTGGCGACGGAGATTGCAAGACTTTTAGAAACCTAGTGGATATAAATCCATACAACGGCGACCCAACTGTACAAAAACGAGAGTGTGTTGCACATGTACAAAAGCGCATGGGAACACGTCTTCGAAACGTGAAGAAATTGAAGAAAGGCTTGGGTGACAAAGGAGTGGGCAAACTTACAGATAAGCTCATCAATGAACTATCAGTGTATTATGGGCTCGCCATACGACGACACTCCGATTCGACAGACAAAATGAGAGAAGCTATTTGGGCAACATTTTATCATAAGAGCTCTTCCAATACAAATCCTCAACACCAATGTTGCCCCAAAGGTGTGAACAGTTGGTGTTCATGGCGCCGTGCTGAAGCACGCGACGAAAATATGGGCGAATTCAAGCACGAAAAGCCACCACTCGATAATAAAGTTCTTGAAGCTATACGCCCCATTTATGAGGACTTGTCTCGAGAAGAATTATTAGAGCGCTGTTTGGGAGCGTATACACAAAATAATAATGAAAGCCTGAATTCCCTCATATGGACTTTCGCTCCCAAACATCTTCACTGCGGCAAAGAGAGTGTGGAGATAGCATCATATATTGCTGTTGCCATTTTCAATGAGGGTTTCAAACCAATTTTAAAAATGATGGATGTCATGGGCATTAGTATTGGCCAGAAGTCATATACTTGCGCGGAATTAAGGGACGCTGACCGCATACAGAGATCCGAGCATCGAACTTCTGCTGTTGCAAAACAGGCACGAATGGATCAAGTGAAGCAGCGAACACTACTGGATCAACATTTCAACGACGTCGAGGGACTAGTTTATGGCGCAGGCATTGCAGACTGAAGGTCAGACACAATTACATTGACATAAACTTTTATCGCGTTTTTCTCAAAACATTATTTTTCAGGAGAGTTCGCATAATATCTCACGAACGGTTGATCCGATTGGCTTGAAATTTTAATGACATGTTCTGTACATGCATAGTTCTCGCTTGTACTAGAAAAATATAAATATCTCAAATTTTGTAATTTTGGGTGCAATTTAAAGTGATAAATAATAACAAAAATTTAATGTTTTCCCTTCTACTTGGCGCCATTATGTCAAAATGAATTGTATTTATTTTTCCCTAGTACAGGCGATAACCACAATCATACCGATCACTAATAAATTTGTTTTTTTAGTTTCTGATGACTTTAGTAAAAGTTATCGTGCGAACCAAGCCATAGGAACCAGGAATTCCGTCTTGCGTCATTCCACTGTATCAATATCAACCGGCTTCAAAAAAATCTCGAAAGTTGTATTTGAATATACCAATATACCTATTTCATTTTGGAACAATGAGCTGTTCCTGAATTATTAAAAATAAATCCCAAAATCCTCAGTCAAAACAGACGACGAAAGGGAAATACCCCCTTAAGCCCAAACTTTAAAGCATCGTACATTAATGCTTTCCGCCATGTAATTATCGTGAAATATCACATAGCATACCTATTTAAAGCGAAATTATCACCGTGTTGCCTTTCCCTGCAGAAGTAGCTAAAGTCGATATTTATCATAAGTCGCTATAATAATTCAAAAACTCTTTGCATACACACCAACATTTCCATGGAGCTGATTGTCACTCTGTATTGTCAGTGTTTGTGCAATGTTGTGAACATGCGAGGAAGCTTAATTTTTTCTCCCCTTTCTATATTGTAGTATATTTTCTGTCACTAGGTTCTCTGTGTTGTGCGGTTCTATGCGGTGGGCTCTTACCAAAGAGCCATCGGGCAGGATTTCCTCATCGCGATGAGTCAAACTGCCGTGAGCCGCTGCATCAGGTCGGTCTCCAGGGCGATTACATACCACTTATTCAGGCAGTGGATTTTATTTCCAGCCACTCCTCAGGATCGTGTCGCGGTTCAGAGAAAATTCTCTGATGCCAGGCAACGATTCCCTGGTGCTTTGGGTGCAATAGATTGCACCCATATCCACATTCTGGCACCACGAGAGCACGAGGAGGTATATGTGAATCGCCATGGTTTGCATACACTGAATGTACAAATGGTACAGTATACAAAACTTATACGTCTGTAATGTGAAAGTTACCTATGTTTCTCTATGAGTTAATGAATTCTTTTTTTACAGGTGTGTGACCCGGACTTAAAGATTCTGGATGTTCTTGCGAGATTTCCAGGATCGCAGCACGATGCCGCAATATGGATGCAGTCGCCAACTCGAATGCTTATGCAGAAGTGTTACAATGAAGGAGAGCGCAAGACATGGATCATCGGTAAGGAATCAAATAGTACATGATAAACAATAATTCTGCATTGCATCCTACAGTAATGTATTAACGTTTCCTCTTTTGCCTCCCAAACAGGGGATTCCGGCTATCCTTTGGAGCCATGGAGTATGACGCTGATCGTTGGCGCTGCAGAAGGTACTGCCGAGTACCGGAATACGGAGGCGCTCAGCAAATCACGTTCTTGCGTCGAACGATGCTTTGGGTTGCTCAAGGCAGTCTGGAGATGCCTCAGTGTGGTAAGTATCTATAGACTCTTATCAATAGTTGGATTGATTGTCACATTCTGACATGATATTAAGTTTTTAAATATTATTGTGCTCCAGCAAAGGAAGCTCATGTACGACCCGCTGCTAGCATAACATGCGCTTGCAATACAATCTCCCCGAGGAAGAGTTCGACGAGGATCAGCCAAGGCGCGAAGGGCTGTAGCCAGCGAGGGAAGAAGCGGACCCCGAAGAAGAAGGAAGAGGAGGACGCGTGGCAGAAGGACGGCGCGTCCGCGATCAACTCGTGAGGGCATCGTTTCGTTAGCTTTAAGTTATGGTTATTGTAGTTATAAGCAATGTGGTTATAAGCAATGCGATGTATTTAAATTTAATATAAGATAGGTGCAATGTAATATTTTGAATCTTTTAAAATATTATCGTTATAAGTTATGCAACGTACTATAATTTACTATAAGACGTGCAGTGTATCATATAAGTCTGCTGTATTATAAGTTTATTGTAAGTTGAGTGACATATTGTCATGACAACAATAGAACTCCCGACGATATACAGAAAATATAATTATTGTATTTTGAAAGTAACATATAATTGTTGACATTTAGTGTGTCGTAGTATTAGTATGCTTTTACAACAAAACATCCGGCTAGTTTGACTTATAAAAGGAGAATACGGAAGGCACGACAGCCTCATTCTAGGCGCTACTAATGCTTCCAGTGTTGATTCAAATTCGTATATTGAATAATTTAATAAACAAAGTCTCTCATTCTATTTCTTTGTTTCGCTCCCCGCGCTTCCCTTCCAGCCTGCTCCAACCTTGCTCCAACTTGATCGCCACATCTGCCCGCCTTCGCTGTATAACTTGTTATTATCTCCGCTCCGCTTGTTTTTTCCACCCCTCTCTTCCACTTTGACTCAATTTCGAGACCTCGTGTGTTTTCGTTGTATCTGGTCCCTGAAAAGAATTTTTGTGTATTAGGAATCAATGGTCAAGTGCCATTGACATTTTCTTATACTGTATTCAATTAATCAATAAAGCAATGGCTATTATGTGAGGTGTTTCTACTCACAGTAGACACAGGTGGCTACGCCTGTGTGTTTCAAGATTGCATCGCGCTTGGGAAAAGCGGAGAAGGTGAAAATTCTCGTGCATTGTAATAGGGCCGGCTAGTCATCTTTTTTTCTCGTCAGTATCGCTTCCTTCCTCTTAGCTCCTTCGTCCCCCAGTTCAATTCTTGTGGCATCTGCAATTAGGATACTTAAATATGTTTCATTTAATTTGATTTTAGTTTCTTCATTAATATACCTTACGATAAATTGTATATTTCTCTTTGTATTTCCTGTGCCGTCTACCGACAACTTTTCTGATTTCTCTCGGTGTCCTTTGAGTTCCACACTAAATGAGGTTTCCTCATTCGTCCAGTTTAATTCAGTAGAGTGTTTGTTTGTTTGGCTCTGGTTCTGCAAAATAAGATCAAAAAATAGAATTAGTTTTACATTTTGTAAGTGGCAAGGTCACGAGAACGCATTATAATGCAAGGCTCATATTTGCATGTTCGAGCATACCTGAGAAAGATCTGGAAAGTCGAGCAAGCATAGAAAAGGCCATCCAAAGCGCTGTAGCTCTCGTTATATCTGCGGTCATTCCTTACGCACAAGCAGTTCGACGGGTGCATATCTACAAGGCCCATAAAAATAATATACCGCTTCAATGATAAAATACTTATTGAGTTTACCTTTGCACTAAAAGAGTACTTACATAGAAGAGTACTTGAACTTGGCGATGTTCTCACTTCTAGTAGTGAGCAGTGACGGTGTCCCGTAGATGATTGCGCTTCGCGCTTGTATGTATATTCTTGGCGTGCGGCGCTAATGCGTCCTTCGATCTTTCTGGTGAAGGTGCCGCGGATGGTGTCGCTGGCAAGGTGGAGGTGCCACTGGTGATGTGTAACGCTGCTTCTGGAAATAAGACAGGTGTCATGAACAATAACTGATTACACATTACGTGTATACTCACTATAAATACTGCGTACAACTCACTTATTAAGCTGGATGGCTCCTTATGGGGTATGGCCAAACGAGCTCGCGATAGCCTCTATCGCTTCCGTCAGGTGCCTGTGGTACTCGTTCGATCGCCGAGTCTCGTCCACTAACTTGACCGAGGTAGTCAGCGTGTATAAAATTAATAACTCGTACAACTTTCAAACATTATGTACTTAATGTCTAAATGCTTGCGCAAGTACCTCAACGACCCTGAATAGGCGATCTTGACCCTCCCTGATATGGTGTAGCTCTTCGGTCCCCTCATTGGATCGGTGTGCCAGCGTAGAGAGAGAGAGAGAGAGAGAGAGAGAGAGAGAGAGAGAGAGAGAGAGAGAGAGAGAGAGAGAGGGAGAGGGAGAGGGAGAGGGAGAGGGAGAGGGAGAGGGAGAGGGAGAGGGAGAGGGAGAGGGAGAGGGAGAGGGAGAGGGAGAGGGAGAGGGAGTGGGAGTGGGAGAGGGAGAGGGAGAGGGAGAGGGAGAGGGAGAGGGAGAGGGAGAGGGAGAGGGAGAGGGAGAGGGAGAGGGAGAGGGAGAGGGAGAGGGAGAGGGAGAGGGAGAGGGAGAGGGAGAGGGAGAGGGAGAGGGAGAGAGAGAGAGAGAGAGAGAGAGAGAGAGAGAGAGAGAGAGAGAGAGAATATTTATTAGGTTCTAGGGCTACTATAGCCCTCTCAGAACACAAAAAGTATACACATAAGTAAAGACGCAAAGTAGAATATAAATCAAAATAGAAAATAGCACATAGAACGCAAAACACACACGCAAAACACAGAAAATAAAGAAAAATATAGAAAATATATAGGCCCGGTACGTCGCAAGAAGTTAAGAGAGAAATAGAAATAACAAAATTTGAAATAAAATACAAGAAAAGGACAGAGAAAATCGCAAAGAGTTACCCGTAGGAGTCAAGGAGGGAAGCAGTCAGTGCCCTCTTGAACCTTTCCTCAGAGTCGCACTCCCGGATGAGCAGAGGGAGGCCATTCCAAAATCTGGGACCCCGCACGGAGTACGAAGCCCCAAAGAAAGAGGTGCGATGAAGGGGCCCACGCTGGCGAGAGGGGTACCCTATCACACCCTCCACCCTGGTCGAGAGAAATGGACTCAGAACCGATGGGATAGTTGCCCTAGTGGCCTTGAACAGGCTCACCCCAAGAAAGAGGAGCCGTCGCTCGCGAACCTTCAACCAGCAGAGTCGACGGTAGAAAGCCGTGATGTGCACATCGCGAGGCACATTGAAGATAAATCGCACGCAAGCATTTAGGGCACGCTGGATCTTAAGTTCTAGATTCGAGCTGATGCCCCGCAGAGCAAGGCAGCAGTAGTCCAGGTGTGGTAGAATGAGGGAGGATACGAGCTTGATCCTAAAGCTCCGCGGCAACGCAGCACTGTGACGTCTCAGCCCCGCAAGCACACCATAGACCTTACTACAGATGTGCCGAGTGTGATCCCCCCAGTCAAGAGTGGGCGATATGTGCAGACCCAGCGAGACGACCCGAGAGCCGTACGGGATGGGTATACCGTCCATCTGAACCAGGGGGGTACCGGCGACATGCTGCAGGCCAAGGGCACGAGCAGAGCCAAGCATCAAGCACTGCGTTTTAGACACGTTTAACTTTAGAGAGTTCAAAGTAGACCAGGCAGAGACGCTGGCAAGGTCAGAATTGATCCTTGTAATTGCGTCTTCCAGTTGGTTGTAAGGCGCGGAGATGTACAATTGTACATCATCTGCGTATTTGACTACCTTGGAGTAGAAGATAGAGGAATTAAGGTCTTGAATATAGAGAGAGAAAAGGAACGGCCCAAGGACGGAACCTTGCGGCACGCCCGAGTGGACCGGGGAGAAATGAGAGGTAGACCGTCCGATTCTGACCGCCTGTACCCTATTAGTAAGGTAGGACCAGATCCACCGTAAGACCGGAAAAGAAAAATTGAAAGAGTGAAGCTTAGTAAGGAGAAGAGAGTGGTCTACGGTGTCAAAGGCTTTTGAAAAGTCGAGACACACCAGGATTGTGACCATCCGCTGATCAGCAGCGAGACGGACGTCCTCCAGGAGTGTCAGGAGAGCGGTTTGTGTGGATCGGTTTTTTACAAAACCATGTTGCGAGAGGTCCAACTTCCCAGAGCTATGAAGAAAACTCTGGAGGTCAATGAGGACCAACCTCTCAAGGATTTTAGATAGTTCGGGAAGGATAGAAATAGGGCAAAAATCGGCGGGTGCAGAGGCGTGCGGTTTTTTTGGTATAGGGGTGATGAGAGAGCGACGCCAGACGTCAGGAAAGATAGAGAAAGTGAGAGAAGAGTTGAAGATCTGTAAGACAGTGGGGTAAAAAGCAGGAAACGAAAGAGAGAGAAACCTCGCACTCAGCTCATCCGAGGGCGAGATGGACGAATTAGTAAGGCGTAAAGCGCGAACAAGACTCTCCTCCGTGACCGGAGAGAAATAAAAAGATGAATCGTCAGAGGGACAGTTAGACAAACACAAACATGCGGGGACGGCCGGTAGAGATGAGGCGTGAGCCGAAAGGAAGAAGGTATTAAGGGTGTCCGGAGACAAGTGAGTGGAAGCGGAAGTACGAGAGGGAGGAAGAACACCGAACGACTTTAGCTCGCGCCAAACTTCGTTCGGGTTAGTAAGGTTGGAAAGCCTGTCGAAGAGAAAAGCTGATCTAGCTCGCGCCAGAAGAGCTTGAACTCTGTTTCGACAGGCTCTATATTGTACCCGCAAGTCCGGATTCCCAGTTCTAATATAGGATCTCCTGAGGGAGTCACGAGAACGCATCTCGAGACGAATCTCAGGAGTGATCCAGGGAGCAGGTGGCCGCCTAACACGCAGGGGTCGAAGAGGGGCATGCTTATTGAGAACTTGGAGCAAGTCCGCATTGAGATTTTCAACCAACCGATCGACGCTGCTCTCACAAGAATTCGTAGCAAGACGAGCACAGCTGAGCTGAGAGATATCATTGAGTAGCGTGTCACGATCAATTGAACCATACCTCCGACGAAGATCGTTAAAAGGAGCAAGACGTGAAGTTAAAACGTATTCTAAGGAAATAAAGTCATGACCAGAGCAGCGAGGCTCTTTACTTTGAGAGAAAGAGGCGACCTTGCTAGAATCATCCACAAGCCCAAGGTCGAGCCAAGTGGAGGAGAGAGAAGTGTGAAAAGTGGGAGAATAAGGAATAGAATAGAGATTGAGGCGAGCAAAAAGATCTCCAAGGTAGACAGAGTCAAAGGAGGAGGAGCCCAAGTCCGCATTCCAATCGCCAAGAACCACCTTATTGGGGTAGTCCGAGACAATGTCAGCGAACAGGGGCTCAAAGTGAGAGAGTGGGGCGTGTGGGGGCCGATAGACGACCCCGACGAGAAGGGAGCCGGCAGAGGGGATAACTACCTCTGCGAAAAGGTATTCAGGACCAGGAACTAGAGACGAAGAAGAAGAGGAGGACGCAATTACACGGGCAGAGAAAGAGTCGCGAAAATAGAGGTAAACGCCTCCCCCCATTCTGCCATCCCTATCGCTCCTGAGTAAAAGGTACCCAGGTACCGCACACTGAGAGTCCGGGACAAAAGAGGAGCGCCAAGACTCCGACACCGCGATGACGTCGAGGTTGGCGACCGCAAGAAAAGATGAAAAAATATTAAAGTGCGCGGTAAGGGATTGGGCGTTGACGTGCCCGAAACGCAGAGTAGTGGGGGTGACGGCGGAGGAAGAAGGCGACGCACGGGTGCCAGGATTTCATGCAAGCTTCGAGCCGATGTCATTCATAGACATTATTCTAACGGGGGAGCAGGAGTCTGTCTTCTTCACAAAGACACTCCCGTCCCGATGCCATACGCGCGCGTAACCACGCTCACGAGCAACAGTGCGACACCGCTTAAGCAGTGCAGAGACATCGCGAGGAAGAAATTCATTCACATATAAACGCTTAGAGGATGGGAAAGCCGGTTCAAGCGCCGAAAGCGGCAAGTCTCGCTTGGCTCGTTTAGCGGCGAGCAGCGAGTTTCGAAGCGACGAGGAAGCAAGCTTAACGTGGATCGTCCGCGGGCGATCCACGGTGGGGGTACCGCGCAGACGCGATGCCGACACAATATCGGAAGAGGATAACGGTGCGCCCAATACCTGCGCAACCCGAAAGACGTGAGATCGGAGATCCCCGCTAGGGGTCTCCGGGTAGCCCGAGTTCGCGAGCTCCGCCGATCGATTAGCAATCTCGAGGCGCGCGAGACGCACGGTGACAGCGTCGCCGGCAGAGGTTAGGTCTGGCCGGCCCTCACTTACTTGTGTACGCAGTGAGTCAACGGAGGCAGTAAGGTTTGCAATTTGGCTAGCATACTGGGCAGCACTAGTGCTAGCGTTAGCCTCGATAGCAGCAGTGCACTTTTCAAGGCGGTTAAGCCTTTCTGCGTGCTCTGCAGAGGTGGCAGCAAGCTTCTCGAGGTAGGTGTCCACTCTGGCCGTGTGAGCATCAATCCTGTCCGTAAGGTTTTGTATGGCTACAGTCAGGGCGAGGAGAATCGAGTTCGATGAAGAGTCTCCAGCAAGAGTCGACAAAGTAGCCGGCGATGGTCCAGGCAGAGGCTGCAGTACAGCGGAGGACGTCGAGGAAGATGATCCAGCGAGCAAAGGAGAGTCTTTGCATCCTCGTTCCAGGTGCACCTTGTCACATCCAGGATGAAAAAGTGCATTGCACAGTGAGCACCTAGTGACATCCTTCTTAATGCCCTTTTTACATAGGCTGCAGGAGGAAACCCGCTCCTTAGTAGCTGACAGTTGTCCAGGGTTGGCAGACGTGGACGACATAGTGCGGGTGGTAGCCGTGAAGGTGGTGAGAAAGGCGAGAGGGCGCACAGAGCGAGAAGTAGGCAAGTTTGAATTTGCCGAAAATTAACAGAAAAATTCTCGCCCACACCAAAATGAGGGTTAGAAAATCTGTCTAATGAGCCACAGATATAAGGGTCGAGTTCTCGTCGGCTGTAGAGTTGCCGATAGCAATTATTAGGCCAATAAGTAGGCAGGCCGAGCGAGAACAAGACGAGCACCTGAAACAGGCCCCACAGGGCAAAGAACGGCAGAAAACAGGTATTGAAAGGTAGAGCACAGAAGCAGCGTGTAGGCGTACTTAAAGAGAGAGAGAGAGAGAGAGAGGGCAGATGTCAACCAAGGCAGGTGGCAGCCGTGGAGACAGCAGCGGGCGAGAGTGCGTGCCAGGCGAGGTGTTGGAGAGAAAATTCAAAATACTCCGAAAATTAACAGAAATTGCGACCACCAAAAATGGGGGTTAGAAATTCTGTCATAGAGTGCCACAGAAAAGTAGAGTCGAAATTCTCGTCGGCTTAAGCCAATGGAGTTTTATAGGCCACAAGAAAGGCAGGCCGATCGAGAATAAGACAGTGCACCTGAAACAGGCCCCACGGGGCAGAGTGCGGCAGAAAATAGTCGGAAAGCAGGAGTACAAAAGATAGGCAGCTGGTCTACTCACGAGAGAGGGAGAGAGAGAGAGAGAGAGGGGGGGGAGGGGGGGGTAAGGAAGAGAATATGGATAAGCGCGGGTAAGACACATAATTGCCAGCAATATTTTACTTATATTTGCGCCGCCTCCGAAAAGTTGCAGCATATTTAGGCTTAATGGGGTTGCCAAAGAAGGTTGCCAAAATCGCATATTATGACTGGAAATTTCTGTATCCATAAAAACAACAAGTTATTTTTTACTTTTCAGCACATTTTTGGCGCTGCTTAGTTTTTACTTTTCAGTTTTTTGGGATTCTGTTAGTTTTTAATTTTCAGCTTTTTTCCCAGGGCCCGCTGCAGTATGCCTGTGAAGTCACCGCGGAGTTTTAAGTGTTGCGAACCCCACATAACCCCGTCTCTCCCCCCAGAAAGACCCAGAGAGGCCCAGAGATATTGAAATAGATGAAGGGTAATTGAGCAATTATGCGTGCATCTCGTTCGAAGAGATCAGTACAAAAGACTAAGTAGATGTTTAGAGTTGATTCTTCGTTTCAACAGTCATGTTTATTGAAAGAGATAACTTTTTATTCAATACAAACTGACTCATTATTCAAGACAATATGAGTCTATCACACACAATACTAATAAATATTACTTTGTTTAAAGGTGGACTGTCTCCGGAAAAGTGTTTTTATTGATACGTATTGGTCTACTGTAAAAACGATCGAATGTTTTAGACTTTTCTGACCATCCTGCCAGGTTTGTTATGACACTTAAGCTTACTCCATTTTTGAATGCTGCGGAAGTAGCTGCATGTCGAATACTGTGTGGAGTAAATTCATTTCCTACTCCACTTTTATTTAGGAAAGTTCGAATCCATCTACTTATGGTGACTTTTGAGGCCTTTTTAAACGGTTGCCGTGTGGTAATTAATGGAGAGTCAATTTGACCCCTTAGATCTTTAGTGACACTAAGATATCTCTGTAAAGTTGTGGATACACAAAGTGGTTTTCTGTAAATTTTGGTAATACTTGTAACGGTTGACAAGGCTTCCGTTTCTGGGGACGAGTGGATAGGACGTGTGGAGTGAGTACAGAGAACAATCGGAGAGTATAGTGCGAAAGTGTGAGGAGAGTAGTGCAGGAGAAGGGCAGAGAACCGGGATAAGGGGGTGGAGAAAAGACAGGCCGAAAGGGCTGTGGCTGGAGAGGAAGGAAGTAGAGTAGAGAAGGGAAACGAGCGGCAGGAGTCGTTGAGGTTAGGGGAAAGGAGATACGAGTTCTTAGAGGGTCGGTAAAGGGGAAGACACTATTAGTTAGGGGTAAAGCCGACAGGTAGCAGGGGCAAAAGGAGCCGATAAAGGAGAACGGGTTGGCGGGAGAATTTAGAGGGAAAAGTGGACACAAGGAGAGAAGGAGAATGTGAGACGTAGAGAGAAGAGATGGAGACGGGGAAGGGTGAGGAAGGGTCGGGGGAGGTCAAAAAGAAAGGAATTGAGAAAAAGAAGGGAAGGCTATCAAACAATTTGGGGAGATTGGTAGGGTTATTCAAGGAATACGGAGGAGCAAAGAGGAAAGAGAGAGAGAGGAGGAGGAAAAGGGGGTGAAGGGGATAGCGAGAACATCTCCAAAAAGAGAGCAAAGGCGTTAATGTCTCCAAAGGATCGTAGACAAGAGGAGCGTGCGGAAAGAGAAGCAGAGCCAGAAGAAGAATGTGCGGAGCAGACAATAAGGGAGGGAGGGTTAAAAGACATGAACTGGGCAATGATGGAGGAAATAAGTGGGTATAGGGAGGAGGTAAAAGGGTTGCAGGAGGAGTTGAGGAAAGATAGAGAAGTTAGAAGGAAGGAGATGGTGGAGTGGAGGGAAGAGGGGAGGAGTTGGGAAGGGGAGACAAGGAGGATGGAAGACATGGTGGCAAAGATGGTTAAATGGGAGAAAGGCAGAGAGTCCGAAAGTGAAGGAGAAGTCAAGGGAGACGGATGGAGGAAGGTCAGAGAATTGGAACTGAAAATAGACAGGAAGGAGAGGGAAGAAAGAAGGAACAATATATTAATAAGGGGTACAGTAATAAAGGAGGAGAGAATGGAAGAGGAGATAAAGGCATTATGGGGAAAAATGGAGGTGAAGGAAGAAGTCGTGGAGGTAAGGAAAGTAGGGAGGACTAATGAAAGAGGACGAGAATTGGCGATTGTAAAGCTAGGAAGCTGGGAATCAAAGAGGAAGGTAATGGAGGCGGGATACAAATTAAATATGCGCGTAAAAGTGCATGAATATTTAACGGAAATAGAGAGGAGCACAAGATGGCAAATACAGAAGGAGGCAGAGATGGAGAGACAAAAGGGGTACAAGTGGGCTATCTGAGATTATGGGTGAACGACGAAATGAGGAGATGGAATGAGGCAGCAGAGGGATGGTTTGGAAACGAGAAGGGAAACGAGTAAGGAAAAAGGGGCGGAGAGAACTTGTTGAAAGTAAGAAAGGGAGACAGTAGCATTTTGGAATGTGGCACGGTTAAAAAACAAGGATGCGGAATTCTGGTAGGGAATGGAAGAGTGGGACGTGATAATACTGAGTGAGACATGGATTGCTGAGGATAATTGGAAGCGAATAAAGCGAAGAATGTCAAGAGGCTATAGTTGGGAAGCGCAATGGGCAAGAAGAAGGAACAGGAAGGGAAGGACAATGGGAGGGATGATGATGGGGACGAGAGAGGGAATAAAAGTGGAAAAGGAGAAAAGGGAGGAAAGAGAAGGATTGATGACGAAGATGGTAGTTTTGGGAGGAGAATGGTGGAGAATAGGGGTCTACGTGAATAGAGATATGGAGAGAAAGCTCGAGGAATTAGGGGATTGGTTAGAGGAAAGAGAAGAAGACGTAAATGTACTAATAAAGGGCGATTTCAATGCAAGAACAGGGACGAAAAGTGGAGGGGAAGTAGATAGAAGAGAGGAAGAAGACAGAGATGGTGAGAGTGGCAGAAGGTGAACAAAGAACGAAGGAGGTTCTGCAGGTATCTGAGGGAGCAGGGATGGTCGATAATGAACGGCAATATTAACGGAGATAGATGTGGAGAATGGACATATACAGGGGAAGAGGGGAGTCAATAATTAAATCTGTAATAGGGAACGAGAGGACAAGGGATAAGGTGTGGAGTACGGAAGTAGGGGACAAGGTGGATTCGGACCACCAGCCACTCACAGTAAGGCTGGAAAGTGGGAGGGGAGAGAAGGGGAGGTGTAAAAGGAAAAGAGAAGAGAGGAAAGAAAATGAAATATGGAACGAAAGAGGGATTATGGAGTTTAAGGAGAGCTTTGGAGAGTGGCCTGGAGGAATGGGATCAGCGGAGGAGGGGTAGGAAGAGTTGAAAGGTAGGCTAAAAGCAGGGTTATCGAAGGAGGGAAGGAAAGAGAAAGCAAAAGGCAAAGGAGGTTGGTGGGACAAAGAATGCAGAAAGGAGAAGAGAAAGGTGAGAAAAGAAATGAGGAGGTGGAGGAAAAAGGGGGGTACAGGGGAGGAGTATAGGAGCAGAAAACAAGAATATGAAAAGATGTGCGTGGAAAAAAAAGAGAAAAGAGGTAGAAAGGTGGATGGTAGAGGTAGAGAGTGTGAAAACGGACTCGCGGGTATGGAAGGTGATAAACACAGATAGAAAGAAGAAAGAAGTAACTAATGAAAGGATAGAGATAGAGGAATGGGACGAGTACTTCAAAGCACTGCTAGGGGGGATGGGATGGAAGGTGAGGAGAGGAGTTGACAGGAGGGAAGAGAATGACGAGGAAAAGGATTTGGCAATAGAGGAGATAAGGTGGGCAGTGAGGAAAATAAAGGAAGAGAAGGCGATGGGGGGCGACGGCATACCAGGGGAAGCATGGAAGCACAGGGACATGGAGGTGGGGAAGGGTTTGTGGTGGGTCTGTGACAGGATATGGAAGGGAGAGGGTTGGCCAGAAGAGTGGAGGAAAGAGATGGTGGTCCCAATTGTAAAAAAGGGTGAAGGAATAAGATTGTAAGATTACAGAGAGGTGACGATCACGCAGACGGCGTACAGGATACGCCCAGGATACACAGGGGTGCTGGCAAAGAGGCTGAAGGTAGAGGTGGAAGGGAAGCATTTGTTGCCACCAAATCAGGCAGGGCTCAGAAGAGGACTAGGAACCATGGACGACGTGTACGTCCTGAATTACCTGATAAACAGGCAGGTGACGAGAAAAGGGGAAAGAATGGTTGCGCTTTTCGTGGATCTAAAAGCGGCATTTGACTCTGTTAACAGGGATATACTAATGAAGGCGATGAGGGAAAGGGGGGTGAGAGAGGGATTAGTTAGAAGATGCGATGAGGTGCTGAGCGAGACAACGGGAAGAGTAAGGGTGGGTGATAGAGAAGGGGAGAGATTCCGAACAGGCAGGGGTGCCCCTTGAGCTCGATGCTATTTATCTTATTAATAGCAGATTTAGAAGAGGAGCTAAGAAAGGGAAGATGGGGAGGAGTGAAGTTGGGAGGGGAGAGAGTATACTCGTTGGCATATGCAGATGATTTAGTATTGTTGGCAGAAGATGAAGAGGGAATGAGAGAAATGTTTGGTGAGCTTGAGAGATACATGGACAAGAAGGGTTTAGAAGTAAATAGGGACAAGACGAAGGTAATGAGATGCAGGAGGGGTGGGGAAGGATAAGAAAAGTGGACTGTAGATGGAAAGGAAAAAAGATAGAGGAGGTGGGAAGATACAAATATTTGGGATACGTAGTATCGAGAGATGGGAGGCAGGAAGAGCAGATTAAGGACAGGGTCAGGAAGGGGACAGCAGTAATGGGGCAGATATGGGTATAGGGAAGAGGATGTTCGAGAGGGACTGGGAAAGGAGGATTTGATTATTTGACAAACTGGTGTGGCCAATAGTAAGTTACGGCGTCGAGGTATGGGGGTGGAGTGAGAGAGCAGGAGTGGAGGGGCTGCAGGATAGATATCTGAAGTGGGTTCTGAGAGTACAGAGGTGCGCACCAGGATATATGGTAAGAGAGGAATTACAGGGGGAGAAATTAAAAGGAAAGGCAGAAATAAGAGCGTGGGCGTACGAGAAAAAGTTAGTGGAAGGTAAAGGAGGCGAGTTGACAAGAAGGGGCTGGGAGGAAGCTAGAAAGAGGGCAAGGAGAGGGGACGTAATGGGACAATGGGAGGAGGAGAGATCAGAGTTCTACAGGACGAAGAGATGGGGGACAGAAATGGTAGAAAGAATAAGGGAGGAAGGGGAGGAACTAAGAGGAGAGGCACTGATAAGGAGGAAGCGGAAGGAGCAGGAGGAGGAGAGATGGGAAAAAATAAGGGACGCGAGATATAATGTGTGGTACGGGAAGGTAAAGAAGAGAGAATCCCTGCATATTTGAAGAACAAATAGGGGAGAGTGGCAAAATTGGAGGAGAGTAGCAAAATTCAGGTTAGGGAATAGAATGAGAGGGGGCAAAATACTGGATGGAGGAGAAGGATAGAGAGTGCAGGATGTGTGGAGATGAGAGGGAAACATGAGAGCACGTGTGGGAGTTATGCACGGGGTGGGGTGGGACTGGGGATGGCAGGAAGCAGCAGGAGAGGTTCTGGGGGATGAAGGGTAAGGGGAAGTGTGGTTAAGAAAAATAGACGACTGGAGGGGTGATGGGGAGGGGCAGGAGGGGAGAGAGGAAGAGAGGGAGAGGGAGAGAGAATGCAGCGGAAGCGGAAGTCACAAAGAGATGCATGAGAGAAGGATGGACGGATCAGTGAGAGAGAGAGGAGGAATGATAATTGCGAAGGGCAGGTGAGAGGAGTAGAGAGAGAGAGGCGAGAGAATAGGTTACCAGTTAAGTGTAGATTAAAGAGGCGGTTTCTATTGTAAACCCGGGGGGAATCAATAAACTTACATACATACATACATACATAGTAGCGGTTGACAAACTCCAGAACGCGTAGTTTTACCTCTATCGGAAATTTTCATTTCGTGTCCATCGATAGTTTCAGACATGTTACTCATTTTAATAAGAGACAATGTTTGTTTCCTATGCGCCGTCACTACGGCTAATAAAACAACTAATTTCTCCGTCAGAGTAGGCAGGTTGTGGTTTTCCAGAGGTTATAATTTTTCCAATTCGGATAACACAGGCTGTAAATCGTAAATTTCGTCGTATCTAGGCTTAGAAGGCCTTTTATTGCATACTCCTTTCAATGATATTGAAATAGTAGGATCTTTTCCCATCTTGTCTCTACACATCATTGACAGAGGTGATCTTGCTGTGTTAAGAATGCCATAAGACGAACCGGCTTCAAATTTGTCTACTAGACATCTAATTATATTATTGATCTTAGGATTAAATAAGTCCAATACTTCTAATGAACAAAACATTCCCCATTCTCGTAACGGTTTTGAGCACTGTTTCAATGTCGATTCAATTACTGATCCTAATAAAAGTTTCATTGCATTTTCATTGATTTTCTGTTGTCTAAACGTATGCCCGATGATTTCCCTGCCATTAAAATAATTCTGTCCGATAGTGGGTGTTGTGTCTTCCTATCGGGGATAATAAAATATTTCTATCAGAGTTAAAATATATTGATGTCGACACCAACATTGATTTCCATAAAGGAAAGCAATGTTGTGATCTCCAATCGGGAACAATTAAAACACCTAGAGCTTGGTCCAACTGAATTTTTCTTGATACTCTTAGAATTAACGCAAATGGGGGAAACGCGTAAAAATTCAAATTGGCCCAATGTATGGTAAAAGCATCAATACAGAAAGCTTCTGGATCTCGATGCCATGAACAGAATTTTTTACATTTTGCATTCGTCCTGGCTGCAAATAGATCAATATGAGGTGTACCGAAATTTTGCACAATAATGTTAAATGCCCAAGGGGCTAACTCCTATTTTGTATCTAAATTGATTATTCTAGATTCGGGATCAGCGTCTATGTTTTCTTTTGATGCGATGTATGATGCTGTAATCCATAAGTTACGTTCTTCACACCATTGCCAGATTTCTCTGGCAATTGAGTTTAGTTTTGGGTATTGAATTCTGCCAATTCTATTGGTATAGGCAATAGCCGTTGTATTATCAATACGTAATAATATTTCACAGTCGTGTTTGGACACGGCAAAACATTTTAAGGCAAAAAATGCCGCTAATAATTCTAAAAAGTTTATATGAGCTTCTAGCTCCGACTCGTTCCAGGCACCATGAGTGACTTCGTTATCACAAGACGCACCCCATCCGGTTAGCGATACATCTGAGAATATTTCTAATACATATTTCTGTTGTCTAATTAAATTAACACAATTAGAAATATGTGACCCCCACCAATTAAAGTCCGGCATTAGAGTCGTCGATAACTTCATTTTAGAGTCATAATCACCTCCATTTTTTAATATCGCTAGATATTTTTGACGGTCAAAGCCTTTACTGTACATCCGACCGTACTGAATAGCCGGACATCCTGCAGTGATATTTCCCACGAATTGTGCAAATTCTCTAATAGAGCATACTTGTAAGGTTTTGAATTTATTTATTAACGCCAATATTGTTTGCAGTTTCTTTTGAGGAAGCTCTATTGTCATAGATTCAGGATCCAGAATAAACCCGAGAAACTGGGATCTCGTGCTAGGGATAAAGTTACTCTTTTCCTCATTTATTAAAAATCACAAAGATTTGAGTTGTTTTTGAGTCGATTCAATGTTCGTTGCACATTCCTCTCTATCTTCGCCAATACATAACCAGTTATCTAAATAAACTACTGATAAAAACTCTTTTCCTCTTAAATGGTTAACCATTGGTTTTGTGATTTTAGTAAGCGCACAAACTCGAATAAAGACTTTTTCCATAGAAAACGCAAGTATTTACGACTATCTTCATCAAGGCAAGATCTAGGCTGGCCATATGACATCCTTTGGTCATTAATTTTAGTGCCGAGAAATAGTGATGTATAATAGTGAGAATAGATAGTGCAAATATATTTAGATATTTTAAATTTAACACAAACCTTTGCTTGCCATTAGACTTTGGAACTAAAAAATACGATAATAAAAATTGGCCTTTGCTAGGAATATATCGTCGAATTGGCCCCAGTTTCCGAAGATTATCAATAGCTTCATCTAAATAAGGCTCGTCTCTGACGTTCAAAGAAGTATTTTTCGTTGACTTGGTTCGTAATGGGATTCAATTGAAATTTATTTTATAACCCAACATGCAACTCAAAATAAATTTATCTGAAGTGATAGTGTACCAAGCTCCTCTAAAGTGTTTTAATCGTCCTGCGATTGTACTTGCGTTATCTATTTCTGAGTCGTGTTGTTCGACTGCAAGGTTGATGGCCGACTCTGTGGTAGTAGGTGGTTTGCAGAGCGATCCCTCTCGTTGAATTTGCTCTGGTACGAAGCTCTTTGGAATGTCTTGCGAATGGCCCGTCTGTGCGCAATTTGCTGCTTTTGGAGGCGGGCCCTTCATGTTTAACGCCGTTGAAGGCCGGAAAAAAGGCTTCTTCTCACTTGACTCCGATTTTGAGGAAAGTCCTGCCTTTTCTACGGATTTTGCTGTTTTTATCCCTTGTGATAGGTTGACTCCAAAAAAATATTCGTTGGTCTCCGTGTTCTCTAGGATTGCCTTTGCTTTTTTATCCACTTCTGGATAGACAAAGGCTTCTCTGGTCTTTGTGAACTGTCAGAGCTGAACAGAGCTCTTAACAATTCCTTTTTAGTGGATGTTTCATTCTTATCATTCAGGATTAAGTCTATATTTTTCCCTAAAGAAGATAGACCGACACTGCAAAAATCTTGGTCTATTGCAAGATATTTATTTCGCCTTTTTACAGTGTCATTTACTGTAGATTTAATTTCTGGGTTTAATTTAGGCGTAGCAACGGGACAATTTCCTTTTTGTGGGTATTTCTCCAAAAGGAGAGGTTTGGTTTCCTTATTCAAGTCTTCCTTAAGCACTGCTTCCCATGCTGCCACTAACTTAGGATGGAATCTGAATTCTTCCTCGTTAGATAATTTTTCACCGCCTAATATCTCTAGGACCTCTTCGTCCAACGCGACAAAGGCATTTTCCTCTGCTGAATTTGTCTCATCGAGATTGTTTTTACTGCCTACCTCAGTTCCTTTATTTGACCTTCTTTCGTCATCGCTGAGGAGGTTAACCTCGGAATCAGAGGACTTTTCTGGAAGAGCCGAAGATCAGTGTCTTATACACGCTGTCAGAAAAAAAGAGTGACGCATATTCGCAATGGCTAAGATGTATAACCTAGTCAGTTTGTACGATATGTCTCGTGTATGATCACCGCCAAGTAAATATGCTCGTCTTGCTTAAGAAGACACCAATTTGATCATTATTTGGGTAGAATTTACCTGAAGTTTCTGGCACCCTGTCTGCTTGATGATTCGTGGCGCCCATCGGCGGTGGTACAACCTCCGGTTATTATAAAGCGACTTCCGCAATTTCTCTAATTTTCTCTCCCGTCTTTCAAACGAACAAGAACGACTCTTTTTCCCTGACTTTTTCCCCATTCTTTATATTTGGTTAAACAACCAAAATCGTTATTAAGTTGCGATAGCTAAAGACGTGTGGCTTCTCATCACGCATAAAAAACGTTATGACAAATGATGCAAAAAGGAGGGCGGATATCAATAAGATGAATATAGGGTGTTCCAAAACTGCATATAACGGTGATAGCCATCATGTGGGGCGTGACCTTCTGATGGCTATAGCACCTTCAAAAATGTCAAATTGTATCCAACTTTGGGAGTTATTAGCCAAAACAATTGACCAATCAGCGGGCGAGATTGTCCAGGGTAGCTGTGACGCGACGGGGTGCGGTGGGATGGCTCGAGCCGCCCAAGATTCTCGCCGCTCCCCCGTCTGACTCAGCCGCGATCGTCGAACGCGACCGGCACACTACGCGCGAGTAAGTATCGGTGCAGCGCAGGCTCGCAGTAAGTGGCTTAGCGATGAGGCGGCTATCCAAGGTGCCCCTCGCAGCAAAGATCAGCGGGCGTGTTTCGAGGTTGCGCCTCGCTAGTTTTGGTGGTTGATACCCATACTGTTAACACTTGCAGAGTATTGTCACGTTCGTCCAGCGTCTCTTTTCCTACTTTTATCCCAGAAAGCGGCAATCCAAAAATTTCTCAACATTTGTTTCTAAAATTTTTCAGGCAAATTTGTGGTTATCTCCAACTACTCGATTAATCTCCTCGCTCGCAAGACATCTCGAGCTCTTGGCGAGTCACGGACGGCTATCGCTTGCTCCTAGAAAAAGCCCGACGGACGCTTTTTTGTCTTTCCCCGTTGCTTTCGTACTTTCTTAATATGCGCTTACGATAACCAATATCTCTGATTAGTTGTTTCGCGATGTTCGATTAGATCCAATTAAATCCGACTAAATCCAGTGGACCAACTTATGAAGAGCCTGTGCTACTTTTACTTACAAATGTCGAAGTAGCCCCGCGGCAAAGTGTTGGAACAGCGACTGCGATGATCCGAGTTCGGTTCCCCGTTATCGGGGTTGTTCTTTTTGTATTTTCTTGCCGATAAGTGTGGTACCGTAGCAAAACGTTAGAAGAGCGACCGTACTGGCCTGAGTTCTAACGTTTTGCCACGGTGTCACTTTGATACTTGTAAGAAGAAGTATCACAGATCCCTGATAAATTTGGTTCACTGGATTTGGTCGGATTTAATTGAATCTAATCGGACGTCGCGAAACAACTAATCAAGGATATTCGTTATCGTAAACGCATATTAAGAAAGTGGGAAAGCAAGAGAAAAGGCAAAGAAGCGTCCGCAGGACAACTTGAAGTCAAATTCTAACCCAATCTCAATCCCAACCCATTTCTAATTGGCATTTAAATTAAACAAAATATCAGCACAGCTAGCATACATTTAACTGACTACCGAGGTCTTTATACTTTGGAATGCCAAGTTTAGATTTTTTAGGGAAAAGTCAATGTCGATCGGCTGGTCGTTTGGCTGGCGGTGGCGCAGGGGTGTGTCATTGTGACAGTTCGACTAGATTCAATTAAATCCGACCAAATCAGATCAGTGATTCACGACCAGTGAACCAAATTTATCAGGGATTTGTGATACTTCTTCTTACAAGTATCAAAGTGACACCGTGGCAAAACGTTAGAACTCAGGCCAGTACGGTCGCTCTTCTAACGTTTTGCCATGGTACCACACTTATCGGCAAGAAAATACAAAAAGAACAACCCCGACAACGGGGAACCGAACTCGGATCATCGCAGTCGCTGTTCCAACACTTTGCCGCGGGGCTACTTCGACATTTGTAAGTAAAAGTAGCACAGGCTCTTCATAAAGTTGGTCCACTGGATTTAGTCGGATTTAATTGGATCTAATCGAACATCGCGAAACAACTAATCAGAGATATTGGTTATCGTAAGCGCATATTAAGAAAGTACGAAAGCAACGGGGAAAGACAAAAAAGCGTCCGTCGGGCTTTTTCTAGGAGCAAGCGATAGCCGTCCGTGACTCGCCAAGAGCTCGAGATGTCTTGCGAGCGAGGAGATTAATCGAGTAGTTGGAGATAACCACAAATTTGCCTGAAAAATTTTAGAAACAAATGTTGAGAAATTTTTGGATTGCCGCTTTCTGGGATAAAAGTAGGAAAAGAGACGCTGGACGAACGTGACAATACTCTGCAAGTGTTAACAGTATGGGTATCAACCACCAAAACTAGCGAGGCGCAACCTCGAAACACGCCCGCTGATCTTTGCTGCGAGGGGCACCTTGGATAGCCGCCTCATCGCTAAGCCACTTACTGCGAGCCTGCGCTGCACCGATACTTACTCGCGCGTAGTGTGCCGGTCGCGTTCGACGATCGCGGCTGAGTCAGACGGGGGAGCGGCGAGAATCTTGGGCGGCTCGAGCCATCCCACCGCACCCCGTCGCGTCACAGCTACCCTGGACAATCTCGCCCGCTGATTGGTCAATTGTTTTGGCTAATAACTCCCAAAGTTGGATACAATTTGACATTTTTGAAGGTGCTATAGCCATCAGAAGGTCACGCCCCACATGATGGCTATCACCGTTATATGCAGTTTTGGAACACCCTGTATAGTGTCTGTGTTTTTGTTTTTTCTCTTAACTGAACGTTGTGTTGACTCTCACCGAACTAAGCGGTACTACTTAGTCTTCTATACTGATCTCGAGAACGAGACCGCGAAGCATTATAATCCATTTTACTCGAAAATTGCATTGCCCCGTTCTCATGATAAATAAGTGGCTCATTGAAAGAAACAGAATGTATTATTGATGACAATGAAGACGAGGATAAAGATGATGATAAAGATGACGATAAGGAAACAACTAAGCAGAGTGCAATGTTAACCCAGATTACCGACCCCGATTCGTATTATGAACATTATTCTATATACCCTATACATGAGAAAAGAATAAATAATACATCTACCGCTTTGTATTAAATGCTGAAAGTTGAAGCAGAGCCTCTAGGCAATCGTCGTAAAAATTTGGATGTTCTTTGCTTCTCCGATTTATATCCTTGCGGCAAGAATGGTGTAAATCAGGAAAGACAAATACAGTAGGTCTGGAATTACCCTCTCCTAAGCGCAGTCACCGCCACTTCCCTTGACACTTGGGTGCGTCGCAGTCCTAGCACTATGCATCTATGGTCTCGCTATTGGTTGGCCGACCCAATAGGGTCAGTCTGACTTAGAAAAAGATAACCTGCGTCTGTCTCCGTTTGACACATTGAGCGATCCGCAAGCCAGGGTTGGGTGCCATTTTTCTTAAAACGGATCAGTTCTTTTGCATCAAATCGCCGATTTAAACTAAAATGACATACTATATTCATCACACGAGATTACTGTGACTCTATATTATGATTTCTCAGAAATAAGGATTAATCGATGAGTTATAAGGGTTGTTGTTTCTCTACATTTTTCAATATTTGTAAGCAGAAATGAGTTTTCGCTACAGTTTGCAGATCATGTGTAAATTTCAGTTCCTTTTTCCGATCATTCCCTACAAGGTACGGCCTACCTGGTAAGGGTTAATCCAGGCCAAATGGGTTGCTTTACTTTACTGGCACCGGTCACTCTAAGACAAGTTGCAAAATATAACATGGACTTTCCTTTACCGAATACTGTCTCGTCCAGGGTGGCAAAGCTTTGTTTACAGGTGTAACTATAAATACTATTCCGCGGAGCTATAGAAAGAGGATGTAGAATAAAAATCTGCCCAATATGTCGCATGTATGTTATTAAACATATGTATAATGAGAATTAGACTCACTCTCTACGTTAAGAAAGGGAACAGGCGGGTCTCCGTCTCACTTCAAATCTCAACACAGACGCATAGCGTGGCTACACGGCGCCGTAGCATGTGTGGGTAGAAAGCGCATGAGGAGATGTCAGGCTACGGAACTCCCGAAACGTAACTGGAGAGGGTAAAATTTCGGCCTGGTCCGCCTGTCTACCCTCCCTTACCGGCTGCTTTCTCTCAGCGGCCCGACTATAGCTGCTCGTTGCACGGGGCCCAACACGGGCGTTTATGAGAGTCCTGTGGGTTGTAAAGCTGAATCTCGGAAACCCTTTTTACTGCTGTATTAATGACTCTGTACCGCCTACTTTATGACATCGGGGGTTTAAAAAACAGGCCTTTTTCCAGTAAGAGCGAAAGTTTATAAATTATGCATTCTATGTTAATAACATTTTGTTTATCAAAGCCTTGACATTCGCCTGACGAAAATGATACCAAACGCGATCTAAATTGACCCATTGCAAGATATAGTCTATATTAGGGTCCTCCATACCAAGTTGGTTGCCTCTTTACAGCACACTCTCGGATCTCGTTGGCGTACCTAACTGTTATTATGTATGTACATGCATACGTATATACCCCAGCAAGTCTTTGGTTACAATATTGTACTGATCGGGATTGAAATGGAATAATAGTCAACATTACAAAATGTCTAATAGGCGCATATGCATATGTATATGCAATTTTAGTTGCAAGTGCTTCGACTTACTTCGGCGTCGAGAACTGTCACTATATATGTACAGTTTGTCAGCGACTACAATATGTACTGTGACGAAGTGTCCACTCCTAGCGAACAGTAAGACCGGAAGGTTGATCACAAGCGCCGTTAGGGAAAAAATAACATAGCCTCCAGGCAAGGTCGCCCGTTAACCCAATTTCGAAATCTATTGTTCCGCTCCTAATTCTCTTTGAATTTCGCATGAGTCGTCTAGACACCATTCGCCAGGGAAGTATCATGACCACATGCATCCTGACGACCATCTCTAGTATCGTTACCAGCAGCCACGAGACTCCGGTTCGACGTGGAGACTGCATTGCGGATGATAGCAGCCCACGAAGGACTTCCAGTGCAGTATTGGCCACACCGCAGGAATTCCGGGCGGTTGGGAAGGCACATCCAGTTGGAAGGATTCATCGGCAGCGGCCGCTAGGATCTTCCAACAGCGCAGGGGATACGGCCCTGTTACGGAGGCTCCAAGAGCCTTGGAGCCCGGGTCCCATTAGGTGGCACTATCGGCCAAAAGTCAGGGATGCAGGGGGTAATTGTATCGAATCTATTAAAGTTCCGCGCGCGGAAGGAGCGAACACTCGTTGTGCAGATTCGTGTCTGACTAAAGTGATACGTGTGTTCCGTTGGCACTACCTCACAGCAAAATCGGTAAGCGACCACCTATTGGGCCATAATTATTCTCCGTTTCGACGTTTGGCCGGTCAGGGGATTGTCCTGACCGAGTCGTGTACACGTCGCGTCTTTGTGCTTCTCCCCGTAGTTGGACCACACTGTGAGGTCTCCACGAGTTTTTCTCGCGAATTAGCCACGACCTTCCTGGAGGGCTGCCGTTTTCGCGACGAGCCTGATTCGGTCCATAGTTTAAGTTTTCGCGTCTCCAGGTTCCCCTCAGGAACTTAACTCGTATCCGTTTCCGAGAGTCTCGACGTCTCGAGACTTCGCCCCCATTTGTTAGTCCCATAGATAGTTCCGCTTCGCCTGCTCGCCACGAGCATCTTGTACCGCTCGTGAGCGAAGCCCGTCTTTCAACTCTCTCCTTTAATGTTAGCTTTACCACCTCTGTAGAGTTCAATAAATCTCGAGGCAAATCACATCTTCTGTCTTGCTTGGGTCTCCTGCCGAATCCACTGCTCTCCTCTTTCACCGGCCTCTGAGCTGCCGTGGTAAGTAATCCGACTGTGACTCTCCGGAAGTTCCATTCGGCTTCCATTCGAGAGATACCTGGCGCCCTTCTTTAGTCCCGGAATCGCCGTCGAGGGTCAGGGCTTAGTATCGCGTTCCGAAGCTGTTTGAAGCAATTTAAAACAATTATTCATTTTCCTGGGCAACTGGGTGCTCGGGAACAAAGCTATGCGCAGTACTCATACACTGCTGGTGACAAAACTTTCGAGATATGGAAGGGTCCAGAGAACTTAGGCGCTAATTTGGCTGCAATATTCTGGGCGGCATTCGACAAGATATGTTGGCGCCTGAGAACTTGGTCTTCGACCTTGCTGTTGGTGAGCTGAATTCAGATTTCCTACTACCCACATCCGCAAATACTCCAGATTAGACATTCGGGCTCTCCAGTCGTCTGGAGAGGCCGTAGTTAAGTCCGAGACGGTGTCATGGTGAACAGGAGCGGGCAAATGAAAAGGCACTTCCGAATTTAGTTCCGGCTTTTATTAGAGACCTTATTGCGGCGAGGGCGAGTTTGGGACTGAATGTCCCGTCTAGGGCCGAGTGCCCGAGACGGCGACTCGGTCCCATGGAGGGGCGCTCGGGATGCTGAGGTCCGCGCGTTGATAACGCGGGTGCCACGTTACACTCCCCGCTTTCAAATGTGGCACTCCGTGGCATACATGTGAGTTGGTTGGATGGTGTCTTAATATGGTGTGGTTGAATGCTGTTGTGTGGTTCTTCGCGTTGAATGTTGTGTGGTTCATTCAATTGGGTGGTGTTAGTGTGGTTCCTTGAGTTGAATAATTCCTGTGGTTAGGTGTCCTGTTTTTGGTCTCGTTTTATCTGGAAATAGATCTCTTGGAATAAAATGTTATCATTGTTGGTTTTTGTTAGTAGGTTCTTGGTTGTTTATGGTAGGAAAGGGTAGGTGTGTGTGAAATATGTAAAAGGAAAATTGTTACCATACTGTGTCCTTTTTACCAGTTTTATGTTAGGATTTGTTACTTTTACTGTTAGTTTTCCTCTGTTTGTCCCAATTAGTGTGTTTTTCCTTGCATCTGTCCTTTAGGCTTCCTGTTTAGTGTGGTTGCTTTCTATGGGGATTCTTAGGTTTGTTCGAATAAAAGTGCTTGTTTTTGTTTGGTGTGTATATATATAATATTTGGTTAATAAAAATATAGGGTATATATATAAAAAGTGGGTGTGTACATATTTAGTGTGTGCTTAAATCTAATATAGGTAGTAATAACAGAAAAATTTTAGATGCATATATATATCCATATGTACTTAAATCTAATATGAATAAAAATATGTATGTATATATATGTGTGTGTGTACTTAAATCTAATATGAGTAAAAAAAATATGTATATATATATACAGGGTGTCCCAAAAATGTTGGATTATATTATAGCCATCTTGTTCGGGAGGGGGCGGTGATGATGATGCCGTTTTTAAAAATTTGCGTTAGGCCGCCAATTCCGAGTTATTCAACAACAAAGTTAGGTAACGCCCACCGAGCTCTTGGCAAGTCCTGGCCGGTTATCCCTTGCTCCTAGAAAAAGGGAGGTGACGGAAAACATCTCGCCGGTCGGCCTGCGACAATTACTATGGAGGACCGGCGGGTGCTCAACCGCTCGGTTTCGCTCGGTTCCTTCGAAACCGAGCGGTCAGCAGTCCCTTGCATGTGCCGTTTTGAAGACCGAGTATGCCACAGTACGGCATCGCCCGATGGACACACTTTGCCTTTCCTCTTAGTTTCCCTCTTTCTTAATACACGCTTGTAATAACTGATATCCCTGATTAGTTGTTTTGCGACTCCCGACTAAATCAGATTAAATCCGTCCAAATCCAGTGAAGCAAATTTATCAGGGGCCTATGATACTTTTTTCTTCAAAGTATCGAAGTGGCGCCGTGACAAAACATTGGAGCTGTAACCGTGATGACCCGAGTTCGACTCCTCGGCATCATCGTTATTTTTTTTTTGGTTTTCTTGTTCTGTCTTGATCCATGTTGAATACTCAACAGTGGTGAAAAGAAAAACTATCTTTTACAGTTCCTTGCCTTATGTTGAATACCCAGTCAATGGTAATACTTAATTTTTATCCTTCGTGGCCTATCCTCCTGCTTTCTGATTTTCAGAGAATGCGCCAGCGTTGAATAATGTCCATCCTCATTTCTTTGGCTAAGTTCGAATAAATTTATCGAATTATGCACGGATAGCACCCGCTAGAACTAACTCGATCCAGTTATTCTTGTAATTTAGGCAAGATTGCATATTTTTCATGCAAACAATACCACGGGAAGCGACTAATCAGGGATCTTGCTTATCGCAAGCAAAATGAAAATTTCGGAGAAAAGGCGTAAAACTGTAAAAGAAAAAGTATTTCCACTATTAGGTATTAAACATGGATCAAGACAAAACAAGAAAACAAAAAAAAATAACCGCGACACCGAGGAATCGAACTCGCATCATCACGGTTACAGCTCCAATGTTTTGTCACGGCGCCACTTCGATACTTTGAAGAAAAAAATATCATAGGCCCCTGATAAATTTGCTTCACTGGATTTGGACGGATTTAATCTGATTTAGTCGGGAGTCGCAAAACAACTAATCAGGGATATCAGTTATTACAAGCGTGTATTAAGAAAGAGGGAAAGCAAGCGGAAAGGCAAAGTGTGTCCGTCGGGCGATGCCGTACCTTGCTATGTTCGGTCTTCAAAACGGCACATGCAAGGGACTCCTGACCGCTCGGTTTCGAAAGAGCCGAGCGGTTGAGCACCCGCCGGTCCTCCATCGCGATTTTCACAGGCCACCGGCAAGATGTTTTCCGCCACCTCCCTTTTTCTAGGAGCAAGGGATAACTGACCAGGATTCGCCAAGAGCTCGAGGGCGTCACCTAACTTTATTGTTGAATAACTCGGAATTGGAGGCCTACCGCAAATTTTTACAAACGGCATCATCATCACGGCCCCCTCCCGAACAAGATGGCTATAATATCATCCAACATTTTTGGGACACCCTTTATATATATATATAAAAGGATACATAAGAGGAAAGGCAGAGAAATGTGAAAGAAAAAATATTACGACTACCGGGTATTGAACATGATGAGAAAGCAAGAAAAAACAAAAAAACAATCGTGACAACGGAGAACCGAACTCAGATCACCACGGTCACTGTGCCAACGCTTTGCCACGACACCACTTCGACATTTGTAAGAAAAATTATCACATGCTCCTGATAAATTTGAGTCACTGGATTTAGTCGGATTTAATTGGATCTAATCGGATGTCGCAAAACAACTATGCAAGGATATTGGTTATCGTAAGCGCATATTAAGAAAGTGGGAAAGCAAGAAGGAAGGGCAAGGAAGCGTTCGTCGGGCGATGCCGTGCCGTGTTCAGGTATCGAGAAGGAGGCATGAAGCGGGCCGCTGTCTGGGCCGTCGGTGCGAGCGCACCGAGACAGCGATTGTTTCGTTTCGGGAAAACCGAACGGTTGAGCACCGGTTGGTCCTCCATCGCGATTTTCACAGGCTGACCGTCAAGCCGTCGGGGCGATTCTCCCGAGCCTTGAGGCTTGGGTGAGTCGCGGCAGGGGGCAGCTCTCCTACCGCGCCACGCAGGGGCTCACCGGGCATGGCTACTTCGGTGAGTACCTGCGTCGCATCGGGAAGGAGGCGACGGCACAGTGCCACCATTGCGACGGGGACCGGGACACGGCGCAACATACCCTCCAGCATTGCAGGGCCTGGGGGGAACAGCGCCGTGTCCTGGTCCGGTATATTGGGAGGGACCCCTCGCTGCCGACGGTCATCCGACAGATCCTCGGCAGCGAGAGGTCGCGGAGGGCCTTCCTCGCCTTTTGCGAGGAAGTGCTCTCCCAAAAGGAGGAGGCGGAGCGGCGGCGGGAGAGGACGGACCCCTTCCGTCTGGGGAGGGCCCGACCCCGCCGCCGCCGCGCAGGGGGGGATGCAGTTCCCCCCAATTAGGTTCGAAGGCCCGGACCCGCCGGTGGGGTTTCCCTGCCGGTGGGCCGGGCATGTGCCAAGGGGCCGCGAAGCGGCAGAGTGGTGGCTCTGTCGCCTCCGCAAAGCGGCCCCGAGGCGGGGCGGGGCGTGTAGTGGTCGCACGTCCCGCGCAGGTGTGATTGGCGGTGCGGGGGACGGTTCGCTCCTCCTTCGCCGGTGGCGAAGGAGTGCGGCGAGCCGTGTCTCCCTGCGAGTAGTGGGGGACGCCTCCCTCTCTCGTGAAAGCGAGAGAGGCGATGGCCACTCCCCCACCACGAGACGGCCCCCACTAGGAGGCGTGCGCGGGGCGGCACCGGTCGTGTTCTAACAGAGTTCCCGGTGTCGCCCCAGTAAGCGCTGAGGATGGCCACCGTGGGGTTTTAGCCGGTAAGAGTCCGGCACTACCCCGTCGCCCCCACCAGGGTGGCGGGGTGTCCATGAGGATTTCACCACGAAAAAAAAAAAAAGGCTGACCGTCAAGACGATTTTGGTCACCTCCTTTTTTCTAAGACCAAGCGATAGCCGTCCGTGACTCGCCAAGAGCGTAAGGGATGGAGCATAACTTAATGTTTAATAAGTTGAAATTGAGGGCCGAACAACAAATTTCAAACCTGCCATTTTCTTCCTAACAACCATCCCAACACGATGGCGCTAATATTTTATTACATTTTTGGACACCCTGTATATATGTATGCTTAAATCTAGGTTAACATCATTCTGAGATTTGTTTGTCAGCAAGTGTGTAATGTTTTGTTTGGTGTATGGTTTTTTATAGTTGTTGTTTGTCTAATGTGTTCGTTAATCTGTCAATGTATCTGTTTTGTAGTTCCTGTTTTGCTTGTTTAATAATTTGTTCAATTTCTTGTGTGGTCATTGTTTTGAAAATTGTTTTATCTGTTTGCGTTGTCTCGTCTCTGTATCGTATGTGTGTCTGTGTACTTTCTTTAATATACTGTTTTGTGTTGCGTGTGTGTCGTAATTCCTATCGGAGTGTATGTGTGTCGTTTGTATATAGTCTGGTACGTATGTTCAGTAGTGTTCTTGTCCTGTCAGCTACGTTTCTCTGTTTTAGTCTTCTGTCTTGAGTTGTGGTCTGTGGTTGTCTTCGTGTTTTGTATAGTCGTAGTATTGGGTCTATTGTTGTGCCCTGCGTGGTGACGGCGCAGAGTGGGTAGCGGGATCGGAGGAAGTCAGGCTCGTAGCGTTTAAAGAATTGGAATCCACCGGGATTAAACCCAAAACTTAAGGTTTATTGATAAAGTATAATCAAAGAACTGACAAGAGGTACAGAGTAGCTCGCTGATACGCACTGATGTGTTCTGATCGAAATCTGAATAGCGAGTCCCGCCTGGGACCTCGGTTGATGGTTTTGTTCGAGGCAGGCGTTGCCTTGGCACGAGGCGCTGATTAGGCGAAGCGACTCAGTGCCTCGTTCCTAAACGTGACTTAGTGGCTAGACGCTCGTTATTGATATCATAATGTATCATGGCCTTTGGACACTGCATTATCCTCTCGAAGAAAGGATTTGACGATATAGCTAGTTTGTGCAATCCGAGAGCCAGCTTTGGGCTCGGGCGCAACAGAATCATGGTCTAGAAGTGGTATTTTTAAAACATAAACTAAGTTCGCTCCGTTGTGAAATATTGTTAGGTCGGTGATTTCAAGAAGTTGTGGTATGAATCGGCTATCTAATAGTATCGGAAATTCCACATTTTTGAAATGTTTACGGATAGTTGTCGCACTATTTAATATTTGTTGCGCTGTTAGTATTTGTGGATGCATCTGTCAATTCTTTGCAAATAGTATGGTGGTCGTAAGTGTGTTAATGCCTATCTCGAGTTGTGTTAACATTACATCTATTTCGGATGCATATTCCATTGCGTTTTGGTTTAGTTGGAGTATTCTCACATTATTGTCGGTTAATCTCGCTGCTAGGGTAATATTTCCTACTTGTTTTGAAATTTTATTGGTTATTAGTGTTACTCTTTGGTCAACAAGTTTGAATTGTGATTTTATAATGTGTGGTTGATTCTGAACAATTTGTGCTATTTCTTGTGTGTTCTTGTTTAACATTTCAATTTGTGTATTTATTTCTATTCCGTCGTCTACGTCAAGAGTTCCTAAAAGGGCTTTGTTAATTTTGCTAATAAATTCTAGCGGTGCACGCTTTCGTCTTCTAGGTGTGTCGATGTTTGGGATGAGTTCTTGAAAGATTATTTCCGATGTCATAGTGTTTTGTAGTCTGGTTGCTAATACTTTGAGGTGTTCGTAGGTTAAGCAGGTTGGTTTCAGGATTCTACAGAGTTCTATTGTTGCTTTTATGTTTTTCCATATCTGCTCGCGCTCCAAGGCGAGTCCTTGTTTGTCTGCGTAGGTGATTAATGTCCATTCTGTGTGGTATGGTCTCAGCGTGCCCAAGATTTACGATCGCAGTCCTGGGTTGTGTGCAAGTGGTGTTACTTGATATGGGGGGGGGGGGGGGGGTGTCGGCGTTTACACACGATGCGAGGCATCTGCACCATGTGCCAGTTTTATTTTGTCGACGTGGACTACTTTTGTTTTGTCTTTGTTCATTTTTAATCTCACATTATGTTTATCTAATACGTTTGATATTTCGAATGGGCCTATGTAATTGCTTTGCAGTTTGTGTTTCTTATTGTCTCGGATTAGGAATACGAGTTGGCCTGGAGAAAAGTTTGGTTCGGTGGTTCGTTTGTCGTAATATTTTTTGTTTCTTTCTTTTGCTTTAGTTTGTCTTTCTATTGCTTTCTCGTGAATGGTTTTCAGCTGTTCCGTGAGCATACGTAAATATGTGTCATATGTGAGTATTGTTTCTACAGGTGGAAATTCTGAAGGGGTTCGTGCTGTTTTTCCAAAAACTAACTCGTGTAGTGTGAATCCGGTACTATCGTGTACGCTTGTGTTATACGAAAGGGTTGCGTATGGGAGCCATCGGTCCCAATTACAGTCTTCGGAAATGTAGTGTTTTAGGTATTCTATAAGAGTGTGATGACCTCGTTCGGCGATACCGTTTGACTGTGGGTGATATATAGAAGTGTTATAATGTTTAATTCTAAAAAGGTTTGTGAATTCCTTAAATACTTCTGACATGAAGTATCGGCCTTGGTCGGATAGTATTGCTCGTGGGGCTCCGAATATGCAAATTAGGTTTTCCGCTATTGCCTTAGCAATTTCTACAGAAGTTTGGTATTTCAATGGTATGACTATTGAGAATCTGCTGAAAAGGTCGTCAATTGTAAGTATATACTTGTATCCTGTTTCAATTTCTTGTAGTGGACCGCAGGTGTCAATAGCGATTTTATCGAAAGGTTCGGCTGGTGTGTCTCTGATTATCATTGGTGCTTTGGGTTTTACGCGTACTAGTTTGTTCTTTTGGCAGTCAAGACAACATTTTATGAAATGTTGTCTTGACTGCCACATGTCGCCTATATGTGGGTCGGATTCTAAGAGTGTTTGTGTACTAATAATTCCTTTTTCTTTTAAGAATTGTGTGGTTAAAGTGTCTATGACGCAATCTGCTGAAAGGTAATATGCAATATTGTCCTTTTGTGTTAGAAGGTTACTTTGCGTTGCTATAATTGTGTTTCTGATTTGAGGGTTGGGAATGTCTGCAGGAATGTCAGGCCGTGCAGTCAGCTGTTCGGTATCATAAAGCGGCGGCCGGTGCACTGGGTCACTGACTCTGTCATCTGAGGCGATGCTTGAGTCGGCTTCGTGTGCGCGACACTTGTGTGTGTCGGTGCGCCTGTGTGACTCTAGCATGTGTTTAGTGCTCGGTCCCGCTAGGTCTTGAGAGTTTGTGTGATTTATAGCTGTTTTCACATGTATTGTTCGTTTCTTTAATTTATGGTGTGTCTGGTCATCGTCTGGAGAGTCCGAATTTGAGAAAATATGTAGTCGATGTGGTGGAGATCGGAATGTTGGTTGTATTGCTCCTAGATGTTTACTTTTTCCGTTGCGTTCTTGAGTGTCTTCCGGTGGTGAGTGAAAGTTGGGTTTAACGGTTTATGTGTTAACTGCAGGGTTTTATTGTTGTTCTGGGATTTAGCGACGATCGATTCTATTTCTGAGTCAGTACTTGTACCCAAGTATTTTTTCATAGTATCCGAAAGTTTATAGTGTAGTGAGGGTTTACTATGTGGATGACTGCTTTCTGATTTCTTTTTGCTGTCATTTCTATGCCTGACCTTATTACTGTTATTATCGGTGTCGCGGTTAGTGTGATTTTCAGTTTCTAGTGTATCCCTATCTCTTGTCCTTGTTTGCTGTCTAAGGTTGTGATCCGCTATTTCCTGAGTGGTGGGGTTATATGTGAGTGCAGGTGGGGATCGGAACTGTGGGGTGATTTTGCTAGATTGTGGAGCTTCTTGTTTTTTAAGTTTCGGTGTTTTCTTCTCGCTAGTTTGTCTTTCGCTGGTTTGGCTTGAGTGTGAAAAATCCTCATTGTCTGTACTGTCAGATCCCTGTGTTTTTAGTGATATCGGTGCGTGGACGTATTTTCTTTTTCCTTCGCCATGCTGTGGGAGGTTATTTCCGTCTCTGCTACCGTTACTTTGTATAGGACTGCAGATTATTTTTTCTGGGATTTTGATACTGATTTTCGTTCTCAGCGATTGTGCGGTTATCAGTTTCTTTTATCGTTATTTCATCGTCCGATGACATAGATGATGATGAGTCCCTATTATCATCATCTATAGTCTTGTGGTATTTTTTAATTGTGCCCTCGGTTTGTCGTGTTTTCGGTCTCGTGCCTGAGCAGGATGGTGCATGTATGTCAGTCGTGTCTTGGATAGTTTCGTGTTTTTTCTTCGGTGCTGGATTTCCCGATGCCGAATCTGATGTTGAGAGTAGACGTGTATGTGGTTGATGGTGTGTTTTAGGTTTTTTTGTTTTATGTAGTGTTTCGCTATCTGATGTTTCTTGTCTTAGCCGGATTGGCATCATAGATGCTGGGTTTCGCGATAATGCGTCTGCTATTACGTTTTGTTTGCCTTGTTGGTGTTTTATTTCGAATTCGTAGTCATTTAAGATGGCTTGCCAGCGTTGCAGTTGCTGTGGGGGGTTTGCCTTTTGTGTTAAGTATGTTAGCGCTCTGTTGTCGGTGACGAGTGTAAATTTCTTTCCGTAGAGGTACGGTCTAAAGTATTCTACTGCTCTAACGATTGCTAATAGTTCTTTTCACATTGGATCATAGCGTTGCTGAGATTTATTAAGGATTTTTTAGTAATATGCTACGGGGTGATTGAAGTTATTGTGTTCCTGACTAAGTACGGCTCCTAGCGCGTAATCGGACGCGTCGGTGGTTAGCATAAAGGGTTTTTCGAAGTCCGGATAGCGGAGAATTGGTTGTTGTGTGAGTTTCTGCTTTAGTGTGTGGAACGCAGTTTCGCAGTCGGTGTCCTATTTAAAATCTGTGTTTTTCCTAAGTAGCAATATCAATCGTACGATGATTTTCCCGTAATTTTTTATGAAACGCCTGAAGTAACCTGTCAAGCTAGAAAATTGTTTGATGTTTTTCATGTTTGTTGGTCTTGGAAAGTGTTGGACCGCTTCTATCATATTATTGTTGGGTTTTACACTGTTTTCGGTTATTATATGTCCTAAGCACGTTACTTCTCGCTTTAAAAATTCGCATTTGCCTGTTTGTAGTGTGAGTCCTGAATCTGTGGGTCTATTGGCAAGCCGGCGGAATTTTGTCGCGTGTTCCGATAAACTATTGGCGTAAATTACAATATCGTCTAGGTATACGAATAGATCTGTTCCTTGTAGGCCAGATAGGATTATGTCCATGACACGTTGAAAGGTGGCGGGTGCGTTTTTTAGTCCGAATGGCATGCGGTTAAATTCGTAGTGGCCATTGGGTGTTGAGAAAGCTGTTTTTTGTTTGTCGATGGGGTGCATTTCAATTTGGTGAAATCCTGATGCGAAGTCGAATATCGAAAAATACTGAGCGTTTCCTAACTGGTCTAAGATATCTGTGATGTTGGGGAGTGGGTATGCGTCTGTTATTGTTTTTTCATTAAGTTTTCTAAAGTCTATGACCATTCTCCATCTTTTGTTTCCTTTACTATCGGCTTTGTTGGGAACGATCCAAACTGGTGTGTTATAGGGTGAGATAGAGTGCTGTATGATGTCTTTTTCTATGAGTTTTTGGATTTGAAGTTGAATTTCATTTTTGTGTACTGGGGGATATCTGTATTGTTTTGTGTTAATTGGCTTATCGTCTGCTGTGTGGATTTGATGTTGAGCAACTGGTGTGTGGCCTAATTGATCTCCTTCGATGTAAAATAAGTTTCGGTAATCTGAGACTAACTGTAAAACGTGTTGCTTCTCTTCAATGTTTAAATGTTCTAAACGCAGAAGAGTTTTTAGTTTTTCAAGCATTTCATCTATTTTTGTGGTGTAAATTGCTGCAGTGTATTCTGCTTGAATACATTGAGAATTTAGTTCGTTTACAAGTATCTTAGGAATGTCTGCTATTTGTTCAATAGGCTGCAGGTCTACTTCTTGTATTCCTATTTTTACTAGTTTTGTATTTGTGTTGATCACTTGAAGGTATGCAATGTTGCCGTGGTTTTTGACGAGTGCGTTTCCGAAGTATAAACCTTGATACTTTGTTATCTGCGGAATGTATCCTTCTGGGAGTTGTGTATGTTTTAATCGGATAGGCATTTGAGTTTTCGTTCTGGTTGGCACGTTATAGGTTTCCAGTGTCGTGAAGGGGATCTTTTGCTGACTAAGTATTAAACAGTTCTCAGAATATAGTATGTCCGCTGTGGTTTAGTTGAAAAAAGCATCGCCTAACAGGCCGTCCTGTGGGAATGGGAATGCGTCAGCGACTACTTGAAACTCTACTAGGATATCTTGAATGGTGATAAGGCACGATCCTATTGTGGAGGTTTCACTATTGGTTATTCCTATTAGTTTATAAATGATGTTTGGGTTAATGTTAACGTGATGTGCTACGTTGTCAATTTTTATAAGGTTTACCTGCGCACCTGTGTCTATAAAAAATATAGGGAACGACAATCTCTTGTGTTATGTGTGGGTGTATCACAGAAATCGCAAAATTTTCTATCGTTTTTATCGTATGAGTCGTCTACTTCAGCGAGTCGGACATGTGTGGTAGGTGCGTGGTTTTCATTCGTTGTACTGTGTAGTTTTTGTCTCCGTATTAATTCGTTTTCGATTTCTATTGCTTCGTCTATTGTTGCTTGTAATGATGTGTGGTTTCTAATCATTCGGTTGTTGATGCTTTCTACTAATCCTCTGACAAATGTTTTAATTGCTATATTCATTACTTCTGTTTTTTTATTATTTAAATATGTGCTATTTTCTATTGTTGTGTATACTGTGTCTAATCTTACAAATATTTTGTTCAGAATTTTTCCAACACGGTTGGCGTATCGGAAGACTGGTTCGTTATAGTTTTGAGTGATTGTTCGCATTTCGAATTCTAAGTCCGAAACTTCCATAGGTCTACTAAATGCTGTTCTTAAGTCTGTGAGGAGTTCGTCCAGTGGTTTGTATGTTTTTGCGTCGGCTATTTCTATTGCCATGCCAGTTAATTTAGCTGGAATGATTTGTAGGAGTTTGGTTTTGTCCGCGTCGTTTAATAGCGGTATGACTCTGTTACATGTTCGAATGAATTGTTCGACGGGGATATTAGAGTATATATGTCGCGGAATGTCAGAGTGTGTGCCATGTCTGTAACTGTGTCTGAGGTAAGTGTCGTCTTATAGAAAGGGGTGCTGTGAGTTTTATGACGTTCAGGGCGTTGGGGTGGAATTTTTGTGGATTTTTAAAGGGTATTCGGGATGGAAGAGATGGCGCCAGTTCAGACTCTACAGCTCAAATATTAGAAATGTTATGTAGTACTTACCGTGTGATGGTGATTGTTTTTGCTGTCTTTCCTTCTGTGTGTTTCTGTGTGTGTGTGTGTCTCTGGGTGTAGTGGTCCTTTACACTCTGACACCAGTTGTGATGGCGAGCAGGAGCGGGCAAATGAAAAGGCACTTCCGAATTTAATTCCGGCTTTTATTAAAGACCTTATTGCGGCGAGGGCGAGTTTGGGACTGAATGTCCCGTTCGCACGCGCGCTCTCGAAATACCAGAGGATGCTACCAGGACCCGCCCTTTCTTGGCACGGGTACTGCCACGTCCCCGGGGGGAGGAGAGAACCCTCTCCCTGTTGAGTACTACCAAGATTTGGTGGTGCGCGGGCCACACGCCCATCACCCCCTCACGCGGCCGGTTGAACTAGGAGGGACCCAGCCCCCCAGCTGAACCCCTCACCGACCGCGTGGGCGTTGATGCGCCGCGGGAGAGCACCGTCCTCCTCCCCCGGCCCCTCCGCCCGGGGAGCCCTCTCCGCTCGGGTTGGCGTTGCTGCTCCCGAGCCCGCTCAGTCGTCTCCTTCGCGAGCATGACTTGGTCGCAGAAGGAGATGACCGAGTCCCACTGATCCGCGCCGTCGAGCACCTTATCAATAATGCTCGACAGCGCGAGATCCTCCCCAATATCGCTGACCAGGACGGCGCGTTGCTCAGCCCACGCTGGATAGTGTTCCAGCGTGTGCTGCGCGCCGTCCCAGGCGGCCGCGCAGTGGTAGCAGCGGGTCGTGGCCTCCCTGCCGATCTTTGCCAGGTACTCACCGAAGCAACCATGCCCGGTGAGCACCTGGGACAGGCGATACGTGAAACCGCCGAAATCCCTATCCGCCCAGCACTGGAGGTGCGGGCGGATAGCCAGTACAGACCTGCTGGGCTCGATACCGGGCTCATCGAACCAACTGGCCCACGAGTCCAGCAGGTACTGCCGGGACTGGCGCTTTAAGTCGGCCTTCACCTGCGTGGTGGCCAAACCTCTCTGCCGCGCATCGGACAGGCCTCTGTAACAGAGAGCCTGCGAGCGGGCTACGCTCTCCCAGGGGGGAGATCTGGCCACCACACTGTCTGCACGGTGGAATACAGTTGTATACCCCCGGCAGGTCCTTATGGCTACACGCTATGTGTAGCCGGCCCACCCGAATTCAGGTAGCGGCGTTGCCAGCGCCGCATAAGGCCTCGGACCATACCGGGGAGCCGTACAGGACTTGCGCCCTGACAACTCCACCGTACAGCCGACAGACTGTTTCGGGAGGACCCCCCCAGATTGGGAAGGAGCCGGCATAACGCGCCGGCTGTCTTCTCTGCCCTGGGGAGGACTCTCTCGAAGTGCTCCTTGAAGCGCCAGCGGTGGTCGAGGTGAACCCCCAGGTACTTGAAGTATCCCTTCACCTTGACCCGGGTGTCACGCACCATGAGCCCGGCCTCCGGCAGCCCGGTGTGCAGACCACGAGGACGGCAGATCCAGGCCGCCGCGGTCTTCTGTGGGGCTACGCGGATACCCAGGCTTTCCACCTCGGCCACGACCCGCGCGGTTGCCAGACCCGCGAGGCGACTCGTCCTTCTCCAGTCCTCCTCGCTGGCCAGCAGTAGGGTGTCGTCTGCATAGCAGACGAGTGCTGAGAGAGCGGGCAGGACGGCCCGTAGGACCTTGTCGTACCCGAGGTTCCACACGAGCGGTCCATGTACCGACCCCTGCAGAACACCCCGGGCGACGTCGTTGACTCCCCACCGACCGCCGCCGGCCGGAAAACCGACGGTCCTGTCCGACAGGTAGGCGCGGACGACCCGCTGCAGGTACGGTGGCACCCCGCGGGAGGAGGCGGCGGAATGTGAGAGAGAACGCTCTCGGGCGTTAAGCCGCCGGGGTCGCAGCCGGTCCCGATGGGGAACGAGGGTGGGGGTGCGATGCCCCTTCATCCTTTAGGGTAGAGGTGCGCGTGAGATGAAGGGTCCCTCCACACACAAGTGTACACAGATGGAGTGCCTGCGTGTGTGGTTCGTGCAGGTACTGTGGTCCGCTGGACCGTTTGAGGTGAGGCGCAAAGTCGCCTCGAGGCGCCGATCAGGGCGATGGCCAGATGACATGCTTCGCAGTTCCTGGCTTCTCCAGTGGTTTTAGCGGGTGCGAACCCCGCATTACCCCGACTCCTCCCCCCAGAGGGCCGGGGTGTCAGGAATTTCCACTGCGTAATAAAAAAAAAGGTACGGAGGCACCCGGTGATACACGAGCGCCTTCATGATCCAGCTCCAGGGGAGGGAGTTGAACGCATTGGCGATGTCCAAGGGCACCGCCAATGCGACCCCACAACGGGCGGTCGCCGCATCCGCGGAGGCCTTAACACGGTTGATGGCGTCAGCCGTGGACCGGGCCCCACCTCGGACAGGTGCCGGACGAGTCGGTCGGCGATAACTCGCTCAAACCACGTTTCCGACTCGTCCAGCAGACAAATCGGCCGGTAAGCTGACGGGGAGTCAGCGGGCTTTCCCTCCTTGTGGAGAAGGACGAGCCTCGATTATCTCCAAGCCCTGGGGAAACAGCCCATTCCCAGGCACTTGGAGAAGAGGTCCCGAACTCTCGGACCCCAGATCCGGCTGGTCAGAGCCCAGGCTTTGCGAGGGATACTATCCGGTCCAGGAGCTTTCTTGCCGGAAAGCTTCCTAGCCGCCCTGGCAAGCTCCGCGTCCGAGACGGCCTGATCATCGGCCGCCTCGGAGGCTCCCACCATCGAAGCTCCCTCTCCGACTCCCAGAGGCACAGCCACCTCCTCCGCCGGAACGTCCGGCGGAAAGAGAGTGGATATCACCTCGTCGAGGAAGCCGGGGTCGAGGGTCTCCGTCAGTGGGGGCATCCATCGTCGCAACTTGTGCATAACCATGCGGTACGGGCGCCCCCACGGATCCTCGTCGATGGTAGCGAGGACCTGAGCCCAGACTCTGCTCTTGGCTGCCCTGATGGCGGCCTGCAGGAAACACTTCTTGGCGGAGAAGCTCTCCCACTGGACCGCCTCTTCGACGAGGGATCTGCGAGCCCTGCGTTTCCCCTGGCGTACTGGCGACGGGCGCGGATGGTGTTGCGCCGGAGATCATCGATCTCCTCTGACCACCAGTACACCTGACTCCGGGGAGCGGCTTTCGAGGCCCGGGCCATGGCGACGTCACAGACCGTCGCCATATCGGTCCGCAACCTTTCCACCTCGTCCCCTGGGTCGACGCAGGGCTCCCTCGCTGGCCAGTTGATGGCCAGGGCAGCCGCGATCAGCCGGTCTTGGTTCAGGGTTCGGGGCCCCCATCCCGACGGCAGTGTCCTAGGTCCGTCATGGAGGTGGCCTCGGGCAGCCGAGGGGGGCGTGATCGGTAGGAGGATCATTGTCACGTATAGGTGATCGGAAAATGATTCCAGACTCTCCTGCACACACCAGCCCTCGACACAGCACTCGGCCGAGGGGGAAGCCCACGTCGAATTGACGATGGACACCCCTTGCACCCGCACGTAGGTGGGGGTGGACCGTTGGTTCATCAACCTGAGATCCAAACCCACTGCCCAATCCGCGAGAATCACCCCCCTACGGTCTGTACTGGGGGAACCCCACGCGGTCGCGTGGGCGTTGAAGTCCCCCAGCACGAGCATCCGGTCGCCGAGATGCGGCCGGATGCTGGCGCTCAGATCGGCGAGCGCCGACTCGTAGTCAACAATGCGGATGTTCGGGAACAGGTAGACCGCCACCACCACCAGATCCTTCCAGTGGGTAATCACGAAGCCCCGGCCCCGCCCAATAAGACGGGCTTCACCGAAGTTCACGGCCGCGGCGGGACCTACCACTACGGCTGAGACACCCATCAGGTCCCCGACCCATAAAGGCGAGTCGGGGATCTTGTGGGACTCTGACACTGCCGCCAGGGTCACTCCCCTTTCCGCCACTGTCTGCGCAAGCAGACCCTAGGCGTCAGGGGAGTGGTTGAGGTTCGCCTGGAGGAGGGATCCATTACTCGGCGATATACATCCCCTCCTCCAGGCGTGCCTCTGTTGTTGCGGGTCTGGCAACCTGCACCACCCCCTCGTCATTGGGTGCAGTGGGAGTGGATCGGTCCCCCACTGGTCGATATACCTGCGACCACCTCCATTTCCTCATGTGAGGATGATGGGGTGGCCTCTGCTTTGGGAACTGCCTAGCCGGATGGCTGCGGGGCAGAGAGGGGAAGGGCGCGCTTCCCAGGTGGAAGACCCCTTCTCCCACTTTTGGCCGGGGCTTTGCAAGACGGGCCACCCAGACGGTGGTCCGCCTTGAGCCCCAGCTCCTTGCACACCAGGCAGCAAACTGCCGCCCGACATGCACCGGCCAGGTGTCCCGCCCCGCCGCACCGGAAGCAACACCCGGTGCGGTCGGTGAGGCTCGGGCAGGTGGCCCGCACGTGACCCCTCTCCAGGCACCTGAAGCACTGGAGGGGCCGTTGCGCGAGCGCCACTACCCTCGCCGAGGACCACCCAACCAGCAAGCACCCTGCACCCACTAGCTTCCTCGTGGAGGCCAACGGGCATCTCGCCCATATGGACCCGAGACCACCTGATCGGATGGCGATCTGGCCCATCCGGACCTCCGCGAGGGGAACCAGACTCAGGTCCCTATTCTCCTGTTCACCCCTTTATACTAGTTACTTCCAAATAACTTAGAACAGAACTTGGGATCGTGCTAAGGGCTATTTTACCTTAACCAGACTCAATCTTGCTCATTGATCATGAAAGAATGCCGTAGGCTAAAGTTAAACCTTACTATTGCTCGCCGGATACACCTTGAGCGGTAAAAGTATATCCTCGTAGGATCTTTTATTAGTCTTTTCCTTAATGTGCTTATTCAAATCAACGTTGATTGAACAGGATTTTATAATAAAGAAACAGTGATTTTCCTAATAAAAACTAAAATAATGTTCAATATATTCTCAATGAAAAATACAATACAAAAATATATAATAAGAGTTTCAGCGGTAGTGACATGTTGTTACAGTTTGCAATATACTTAAAGTGAAATCGCATTACCTTACGATTTTGAACGGGGAAGAAACTAACGAAAGAACGGCGACTTCCCTAACGATCGCGATATGACACGATGTACGTACTGTAATATTGACTGGTTCGAATGAGACTAATGCTTGTTCTACTACGATGTTCTTCGCTGGTCCGAGTGACAGAGCTTCAGTGACGATGAGAGTTCGGAACTGATTCCCCCGCTTTCCACTAGAATTTAGGGCTTAAATACCCGAAAACCCAGTGAAAAGGGGGTATGGTGGGAGTATAGGGCGCCAAGAGTCTGACCGAACATAATACGTGAACGTTGCACATATTTCAATGAGATTTTGAAACTAAAAACTTTAGATGACAATGAATAAGCGAAATATAGTGCAGACTGATAGTTTTGTGATTGCAGCCAAATTTTTTGCATAGAGAAAGTTGATTATTTATTGACAGTGATCAGTATAAATAAAGATTCTGCTCCTTAATAATCAATTAATTATACTTGATAAGAACCCAAATGCTTCAGTCCTTATATTTGCATCATATCAAACATTAGATTACCACAAATACGCAGGAACTCAACTGTTATTAAATACAGGAATTGGGCAAAACAGTTTCTTGCTACATCGAAAAAATGTCTCGACTTTTTTACGTGAAAATTTAACATTTAATAATTCAGAAACTACGAAATAGATTTCAATACAAACATAGAAAAAATTATACGCGTCAAACCGATAACTTTCTCCTTTTCGTGTTCGGTTAAAAATAATTGATGTTTGTCATTTTTGACGCTCAATAATCAGCTATGACCGACTTCAGTACTGTACATGCAGTAGTTTAGAAAATTAAAATTTTGTATAACAAAAATATCGTGCTGCTTTATACATGTATCTGTAACATTAACGGAGGTACGAGCAATCCAAGTTCAGCGTACGTCAAAATGTGTGTCGGCCTGCCGTCGGGAAACATTTAATATTTCGGAAACTATCCAACCGATTTTTATCAAACAGCTCTTGATCGTCCTATCTTTTTATGCTTAACAACTATGTCAGGTTTCAGTATCGTACGTGCAGTAATTTAGAAGATGACATTTTCGTGGATGAAATAATATTCCGCTGGTCTCGCTCGGCCGCAGTCGCACGATGCGCTTAGTTAGTGCTATTCGGATCCACGAGTTCATACTTTCAAACTATTGCAGCTAGCATAATAGAACTCGGCACAGGTAAAATGAAGACTTGATTGATTAAAATCGGTTCGGTAGTTTCCGACATATTGAATATATAATTTTTCGTAATGACGTGCCACTCGTCATAAAGCTTTGAAATGTTTATATCTTCGTTATTAGGGCAGGTAGGAGATCGGCTTATAGCTCAATTTGCTGCTTCCTAGGAGTACTTTGGCTCACAAAAGCTTTGATTCCATGGGAATCATACAAGCGATGTTATTAGGCCAAACGTCTTATTGCGTAATAGGTTAGGAAAGCGTAAATAAAACTTGGGAGCTTTCGCGAGAATGAACTTAACATACTAAAGCATTGGGAAAGGTTTCATTATAAAGCTTGCATTCAACGCTAATCATGTAGCCTAGTCCCGTCCGTGTATCTATAGTATTAACGGAAATATGAGCGTTCGAAGTTAAGCATATGTCAAAATGTGTGTCGGCTAGGCGTCGCGAAACTTCAGCATTTAATATCACTAATTCTAATGAACCGATTTTAATCCAACTGATCTAGATCATAGACATTTTTCATGCTTAATGACTGCGTCAAGTTTCGCGATCGTAGATACTGTAGTTTAGGAGATGGAGATTTTGTGGAATAATAAAATTAATAACTAATTTTTATTTGTAGGTTTTAGATATTTTCTGTATATGGGTGGGAACAGAGAAGAATATGGGCTAAAGGATAAATAAAGCAGATAGGCTGTACTGAGGAATATTCTTTTTGAATTCAGTTTAACAGATTTATTGCTGTAAGTATCTTTATATTTATACTGAGGAACGTAGATATCATCATTCAGACTGTTATCACTCAGTAGTATTGTTTCTATTTGCACAGATTGTAGTCCTTCATTAACCATGGGTTCCCATCCTGATAATAGTTTAACACCTGCTCTGGGAAAAGAAGTGAGAGCATGCGTTGTAAAGAAATAGATGCTTTGAGCAACTCAGACAAGGAAAAGATGTGAGTGAATGCACTATAAAGATAGACACGCTTTCAAAGATGATGTATTTAGAGCGACACAAAAATTAGTTTGAACATTTCTTAATTCCTTATTTCAGTTTTCAGGTTGTATGTGAGAATGTCTGTACAAACTTCACATCTTAGTTTTCTTTATTTAATCTATTGACTGGAAAAATATCTCTCTGGGAATGCCTACATAAGTAAAGAAAAGGTAGAGGATGAATAAGTAAACTATTATTCGACAAGATGGTTTTAATAATTTGTTATTTATTAATGCTTCAATTATGTTTTCAGATTGGACTCCTGGGAATGTGTGCGACCTGGTTGCTTGCCTTCAATGAAACTTCATGGGATTGGAGTCACAAAGTTAGCTGGCACTGGAAGTCATAAATGGTATAATCAATAACGCTACTTAACTTTAGAAATATTGTACTGAGGCAAAATTCAGCACATTAGTATATGTATTGTGACGTGGCAAATTTTTGCCCGTCACAATAGCCAGCGTCTTGCACATCTTCGGACACGCTCCGGGCATGGGGTGGGGATAGGCAACTTGGCGGGCTCACTCGAGCGCGCCATGGAATGCCCGGCGTCGCGATTTTCGTATTTCTCGCGTTATTATGCTTTTGGAATTATAGCGGAGCAGCAATTCCGCGTAGGAAGAAAAGAATAACAACCTTTGGATCGGCGGGCTACGCATCGCCGCGTAGCCAGGGCCGCATCACGAATCACCTGCTGAAAATAAGAAGATGACTTCTCGGCCGCTGCTGCGGCTAGTTTGTCAGGGCCCTCCGATTTCTCGGTCGGAAGGTCAGAGGGACACCCACTTGCCTGCTCCGGACAGGGCTTGGGGGTGCGGAAGAGCCGGCTCCATTATTCCTCTGTCCTCGCCGTTGAACCACCGTTGTGGCAACGTGCAGGGGTTCCTGACATTTTTCGTGACTTCCATTCGCGGAGCACACCTTAGTGCACGCTACATGAATGGACCTTGGTGTTGTTGGCTGGCAGAGGAATTGCCAGCCGGAAGGATTCCTCCCATCAATTAGGGCAGGGTAACCGAAGGGTTACCTGCGGCCCTGCCAGAGTTCTAGCGCGAGCCAGAGCTCTGTTTGGTTCAATTCGGGGAAGCGGCGGTTTTTGGCCGAGCCGCCGAACTCCCGCGAACTTACGCCGCGCGGATTAGCGGGTACTGAGAAGTCATCGGTAAGAACGGCAAGTACCCCTGAGCCAATCAGGGGGTGTGGCACGTCATGGGGAGCCAATCCTCGAGCCCTCGGGGCGCTAGGCATTCCTATAAGATAGGACATTTTCGGCCGAAAATTCATTCTTCTTCGTTCTTCGTTCGACGTCAGCAGATATCCAGATTGTGCCAGAATCCAGCCGAAGCCTTGCTACAGCTCCGAGAGTGCCGAGGATCCCGCCGACTTCCTCCCTGGGTGCGGAATTGGTGAACTGAGATTTCCTGTGCTCATTATTACTTCATCGGGAATATTGTATCGCTGATATTATTGCTATCGCCCGCCTTCACCATCCTCGTACGTTGTGGTTACGTTCGAACATCGCGGCGGCCCGTGGCCGCCATTTCGTGAAACGCTTGGCGGCGAAGCTAAGCAGCGACGACTACAGCCCTATTATATTAATTGTGTGATTATCGATCGACTATATTTTGTGAATATCGCTCTTTCTCTGAGTCGCGAACCTCCCCCTCTTTGCTGAGATTAGCCGACCCTTGAGTCTATCGTGGAGAATTTGAGGTTTGCCTGGGATTTGAATATCATCCGTGTGAATATCGTTCGAGAGAATATCGTCGTGTGACTATCGTCCGTGTGAATATCGTCGTGTGGCTATCGTCCGTGTGAGTATCGTTCGAGAGAATATCGTCGTGTGGCTATCGTCCGTGTGAATATCGTTCGAGTGAATATCGTCGTGTGACTATCGTCCTGTGGCTATCGTCCGTGTGAATATCGTCCTCGCGAATATCGTTCGAGTGAATATCATACGTGTGATTATCGTCCTCGCGAGTATCGATCGCGTGATCATCGTTACCGGATCTTTCCATTATTGTGATTATCGCTCGCGTTTGCCGCTCGTGAGTCTATCGCTCGTCTCCGTCTATCGTTTGCGTATCACCGCCTCCGCGACTGGCATTATTTCCGCGAGAAGTCGGGAATCCTTTCGCGTCCGGGATTTTGCTTAGGCAACGAGCCCAGGTAACCCTAGCCCCTTTTCGGTATTTGGTGCCTCAGGATTGTACGACCGCTATTAGAAAACTGTACGGAAGAATTACTCCGAGGGGCCAATAAACAATATTAGTAAAAACAAAGTTGTCGAAGGATTGTTTTTTTTGTAATTGTATTATCGTTCTCCTGCGTTTTTGAAATTGTTTTTTTTTTGTGACGACCAAGTCCCGCTACCTCTAGGGGAACCCCCACCTATCCCCGAGCGCCCCGGCGCCCGTGAGTTAAAACTCCGGGACACCAGCCCCCGAATCACGTCACAGTATATGTCAATTTGCATGGAAATCAATATGGAAGTAATACGTATTTGAAGGCCAAATACAATGTACTGTTGGAAGCTGGAAAGTTGGCCCCTGAGAGGCAGGCCATGGTTGAGTTTGGGCTGACGAGGTTTGGTGACAACGCCTACGATACCTGCGAAAATCTGCCTCCGTACTGCTCGTTTACCTGCTTATTGGCATATTCGTAGCGGCAGGTAGCAGACCGAAGGGACTCAGCCCCATAAGATGGTGGTGCTTCACACCCTGCTAGCCAATCGAAGGTCGACAGATAATTACGGACCATAATTTCTTTTGTTTAGGTTTGTAAGTAGGAGATCTTTAAGGAGGAGTCAAATTTTTCGCCAATCAGAGCCAGGGGCTATTTTTATAACCACGGCCTGCCTCTCAGGGGCTAACTGTCCAGCTCCCAACAGTACGTATACTATGCCCATCTTCCAACAGGCAATATACACAAGGTTTTACGGGGAAAATAAACCGCTATGTATTTCCATGTTGATTTGGTTGCCACTTTTTGTTATTCATATACATACCAGTGTACCTTTAATTTGCAAAGCAACTATATATGATATATGTAATATAAACTTTCCTTTATTTGTCCAAATTAGGTTCCTCGATGGACAGAAGGCCTTGCTCCATGGTGTCCATCGATGATTATAAAGGATGTATATGGCGGCAGCACACGTAATCATAAAGGATTCAGACATGGCGCACACAAAACTTACTCTTAGATTACTTAGAGATATCTTTCATTATTTGTCACTCCGTTGCAAAACTGTTACTAATTTTTTATCTTGCAATAACATTGCAATTTTAGAGAATTATAAAAGATATGAAAATTTTTTCATTAATCAAAATATTTGAAGCGAGACATCCTATTTCAGCGTGGCACGAACGAACAGGGAATCGAATTGCCTATTTTGTGCATTATTATTTTGCGCGATTTATTAGATAACCATTGAGTGTCTATAATCCGATTTATTATTATATATGAATTATAGTGGTATTCTCCCAAAAGCTCCTTATAACATTCTGTTTAGACATAATAATTTGCTGATAGGATAGTAATATAAATATAAATAATCAAAAACATATTATATAAGGATATCATATATATGCATGTGTGAGCGGGTGCTTGCATTCATTATCACACACTCGTGTCTAATGAGAATTGAATATGCAGCCGGCAATTTCACCGTTTACTGCAAAACCGATGTCGGTAACCTATGCAGTCGCAAATATGATATGGCAAAGCCATAGCGGTCAGCTGGCCTCTCGGCTGGCTCGGCTCGGCTTGCTCCGCGTGGCTCGGCACGGGTCGCTTGGCCTCGTCGCCAGCTCAGCCTCTCCCCTCCACAATAGGATAGACCGGTCGATACTGGTGTTACCGACCGGTCCGCGCTCAAGAGTTACCGACCGCGCCGGGTCGGTCGGTAATACCTGATACTAAGGCAACTGACTCACCCTGTACACGTATTTTGATCAGTGTGTCCAAATTCCATTATTTGCGCTTTATCCTGTGTGCAGTTTCTACTCATCTTAACACGCGATGTGTACTGCTTCCACTGCTGATGTGTACTGCTTACTATGTGGACAATTTCGACCGTGTACTAATTCCATTGAGCCCTATGCCGAATGTGTCCTGATTCCACTGTGGGACTTTCCACTGTGACCAATTTCCACTGTGTCCAAAATCTACATGTGTGCAAAGCGGAATGTGCGCAATGAGAACACTCCCGAACTACACATATGCACCGTATGCACGCCGCGTTGCTCCCCTACTAGAAACCCATTACAACTAGAGATAAGACGGAAGGAAGGAGACGAAGTCACAGTTTTAAGGCTCGAAAAATACGCAGGAATATTCTATATAGGAAGCTAGCGAGCTATAATTATTGAATCTACGTATGAAATAATGTTAAGACAAATAGCCCGAGAGGGTGAATATGTAACAGTGGTGTAGTGTTTCTCCGCGGGAATTAGTGACCGACTCGCGAACGCGATGTCAGGTTCTTCTCCATCACGCGTTTGTGTCAGCACGGCTCCGAGCCCGACGGCGCGGCGGAGAAGGCTCGGGAGCGGCAGCGTCATCGCGAGCGGCGTAGGTCCCACGGGCGGAGAGGCAGGGAGAGGAGAAGGAGGTCGAACCTCCAGGCGCCACCCTGACGGTGCCGCCCATTCCTCTCCCCTCCCCTGGTGCCTGGAACATCTACGGGGGACGGCCGCGGGAGAGAGCCACGGACGCGTTTTTGACAGCTCCCGGTTCAAAAGACTTTGTGAAGGCAAAACGCGTCTAATCGGAACTCGCGAGTGATCAGTGTTTTCGTGCTAAAGGCCTGCGTAATCCGATATATAAATATTATTCGGGAATCCCGAATTAAACAAAATATCGCCAAATAAAGGCTGCGGGCGTGCAACTTAACCTGTCAAGATGGCGGACGGCAGCCTCGCTACGTACTCGCGACTGTATAAAATGTTAAATTCACACTCACAAGCGCCATCGACCAAAAATATTTGTTCAGCCAGTCAGGTAATGAAATAATAAATACCCCGGACCAACAAAGGTCCGATTTTTATCAGTATTGCCTGTCATTTTTTGTTCACCTTGAACGCATGCCACGTGCGCGGTTGACATGTGCACGGGAAAGAATTTATCCCAGTCCCTATTTTCATTAGATGTTTCTCACAGTGTACCTGAAGTGTTCTCTTGGCTGAAGGAAACACTCCTGCTGCTGGTTTAAATGTTTTATTTATCAGCTCGGTTGGTGTAATGTTGGCAAATCCAATAGTCGATGGCGTACAGGTTAGTGGTTAATTATTATTTAACTATCCTCTAACTATCTACCAGTTACTTTCCAACATCCCTGACAACCCGATGCATGCATATTACCAAATCCCAAACATCGTCAAACACATTTTGCTTTGTTCCTGATGTCCTCACTCTTTCTCTCTCTCTGTGACCATTAACCTCCTAGTCCCTTTATCATTTCAGACCCTGTCATGCTCATTAAACCCCTTCGCCCTCAGCTTTTTAACCTCAGCATCCATCACACTACAAAGTAACATTCCTCGCAGCCTAAAAACCTCTCTGACCGAAGTGGAGTCAATGCAATTTATCAGGCGAACAAGTGGCGAAGCTTCTTTCTTGCGAACCAAACACACGCACACTTTATCAACACCATTGTGCCACGGAGCGGAAGCATGCTGGAGTGAGAGAAATAAGTGATACTTGAGCACGCGAGGGGCTCCTAGTAAGATGATAGGGTATGAGTATGAATGAACTCCGAATGATTGGGCAAAACAGCAGGAACGAAGCTCGCCATGAATCGCACACGCTCACAGTGATTCCATTAATATCTCTAGCTTCCGTCTCACCACGGTGCCTGAAACTAGCACAAGTAGAATGACTCCGCCGAGGTCAGACGACCGACCAGGCATTACGCCACGGACAGTTTGAGTTTAAGTAGTACGGGCCACACCGGGTACGAACCTCTCCGCTCTCAAAAGACGATCGGGGGTGCCTCGCGGACTGTCTTCTCTTTTGCTTGGATTCCACGGACGGCTAGTAGCTAGAGTAGCGGGCCGGGCCGCCTCTTGCAAGTGAGGAGACCACCCGGAAAACATCGCGGCGGTAGTTTGCAGTAGGTAGGATTGTGAGTTACGCGCGCCTGACGACGGAACCTCACACACGAGTCGGTGGTAATGGGGGTGGGAGCTTCGCGGGCGCCTACCCGATGCGAGGTCAATCGGACACCGCACCGCAGAAAATGCCTTCCGTGCGCTTCACGGAGGCAGGTTAAGCGCCAAGGGAATGGGGAGACTCCGACTCGGGAGGGCTTCCGTCGGCTCGCATCGGTTCTCGCTCCGAGTCAAGGAACGACGGAAACGCGGGGGCTCAACTCGTCGACTCTCAACCCCGGAACGATGCAACGATTTCCGGAAAGGGGGGGGCTGACGCCTTGCGCGTACTTCCTCAACCCTGGATCGATCTCACCTCCGGAAAGGGGGGAGCGGCGACGACGGCTGACGAAGTCCCCGCAGTCATTTGCTCGCGGTTTTGACTCGTGGGTACCCTCCTCGGCTCTCTCGCGGTCCTCCCCGCTTGCGAGCCGTCCGCCATCGGGCGGTAAAGGGCGGGGGGAGTGGGAGGACGAGGAGGGGGGACGTAAAAACCCTGCAAATCGGGCGTAGAGGCTAGGTAATGAGTAGGGTGATCTCGTAGTTTCATCGCGGTGTCGTGTACCAGTCGAGACAGGGGGACAAGTCGCGTGCTCCTCAGACTCGGAGGACTCCCGTGACGCGGGCGCTTTCATGGTAGGGCCTCCGCGGACGATAGAATTCAGGCGAATTCCAAGAATAACGGCGGACAAGGACGGTCTACGTAACGGGCGGAGAGCGGAGAACTTTGATCACGAGACGGCTGCATGAATTCGCCTACTAGACGGTGTAATGATTAAAAACAACAGACTGCCTCCTCTCCTTCTCCTACCCTGCGAGCTTAGAGCTTTGCAAACCCTGCGGTCCTGCGAACCTGAGCGCGCCTGCGAATAAGGCCTCTGCTGAGTGCGTGGGCGTACGAGAGACCGACAGAGGCCAAAGCTCATGCGCAATTGATCTCGGTTATTTCCCCTTGGTCTACGGTCTCTCTCCTCTGTGACCGGTTGTCTGCGTTGGAGGTGTGCCCTCCTCTAATCAGGCCCCGCATGTTCTGGATGGGACGAAATTAGGAGCAGCAGGCAAGCACAGGCCCGGACACCGGTGCCCGGACGTGGGCTATGCTCGCGCTTCGGGGACGGCACGGACTAGTCTGGGAGCTCGAATGCCGATACTCCGAAAATATCCGCTCCGTGCGACTTCCGCGCACAGAGGCGCCGCACAGTGGCGAAAATCGCGAAAAACCTGGCAAAAAATCGAAATTTTGAACTATCAGATTTTTAGAAATTAACATATTTCTACTATCTTTCGATAACTAAAGCACATATTAGTTTAAATTTCAATTTTTTTATTCGCATTTAAAACATTGGTACAGCACGATGAACTTTAACAAGGATTAAATTTCATCCATACGCCAAAAAATACTATATTGTTTCTCGCATAAAACTAAGACTTAACCTATAGTTTAAGCACTATTATCAGTTTGATTTCTTAGAATAGAGGTCAAAGAACAAAAACATATCAATAGTTTCTATCTGTGAAGAAGATAAAGTGAAAGTATGTAGTGGAGAACGTTTCAAAATAAAATGTATTCATATGTCAAACATAATTAATGAAATCAACTCTTGCCCTGCAGTGCCCTGCCACGGGATTTACAGCATTCAGCAGGGGATGACATGCCAAATAAAGATATAAAAGAAGAGTTTGCCCCAACTTGCCCCTGCCGAGTTATTTAAACACTATTAGTTAATATTGAATATAATTAAAGGGAATAAATCTTGCCGTGAGACGCGGCCTCGTACATGTACGCATATAGTAGTTAAGAGCAGTCACATTATGTTACTATAGAAATATTTGATAAATTTCGTCAGTTTGAATTTTTGCCAGGTTTTTCGCGATTTTCGCCGCTGTGCGCCGTATCAAGTTAGCATGCGTGGCCCCACGGGGTGTACTTTCAAAAGATTCTTCTTTTTCGACCGTCAATCTGGCTCCGAAGGCCAGCCAGAGCGCAAACAAACGAATCTCGCGGGAAAATCTGTGAACTCTCCCGCGGCGAGAAGACGGGTTTGTCGGCTGGTAATCAGCTACTGGTATATCAATATACCGAGCGAGCGAGCGTGCGAGCAAGCGGGCGAGGCAGCTGGTTTGCCGTTGTATGATAGGCCCGACGGGTACGACCATTACGGTGCCCGTCCCCTCTTATGTTTTTTTATTAGAGTGGCCGAATCCGGCGCATCGCGGAGGCTCGATCGGCTCCTGTACTCCCGATTCTGGGCAATGATGCCCGCTAGGCAGGTGCCGGGGTATGCAGTTCTTTTCAGAAATAGGGAGTCGTTAGAGTGAAACCCGCGCCGATCGGTCACGCCAGGCCAAAAAATGGACCAACAGAGTAGAATCACGGGGGTGCTTTCGGAGTAGTGTTTTGGCCGTGCACTCTCCCGACTCCGACTGCTCTGACTGACCGATGGTGAGGGAGCTGGAGTCCTTCGCGAATCGCCGCGTTTTATTAGCTGCAGCCGGGGGGACGTGTTCGTAGCTGAGCGGCGTGCGAGCGTGCGAACGATCGTGGGGAAGAAGGGAACGCGATCGCTACGTACGGTAACCGCGGAATCGTTGCGTATATTGCAACTGTAACGCAGGTGTAGGCAGGTCATTTAGAGTTGCGGGATGCGTTGGGCAGGGGAAGTAGTCGTGAGGGAGAACAGCTCCCGATCGGTGACAGCGACGAGAGAAAGGAGTTATTTAGGTGAATCCTCTATTCGCAGCTCCCTCCGTCGGCCGTTGATGTACGGTGCAGGCAGGACTAGGGGAATGATTTAGGCAGGCCTTGGGTTCGCGCGCGTATTACGGCCGGTGTTCTAGCACCTGACTGCGAGATCGAGCTCACGGGGAAGGGAGAACTAGGAGCTTTGTTTTGACACGATTGACGCTCTGTCGCCCGATACGCTGCTCGCAGAGATGGCATCGTACCGGAGGGAATGGCACTCGCGTAGGTCGAATAGTAACCAAAGATCGAGTCATTAGAGAGAAGAAAGGAATCGCGGTGTCTCGAGTGCCAGGCGGCAGATCGCGTGGGGTAGGGGTACCAAGCTCGATCCTCGCGAACACCGGTCGGCCCACAGTCAGCTCGGCCCCGAAAAACCCCTGTGTGCACAGGATGTTGCTGGCAATCGAGCAGTGGAGGTTACTGACACGACCACTGATGCAGTATAGAGTACTTGACTCGCAGCGCGGCGCATTTGGAGCTTCGGCAACCTGTGGTGGGCCTATGCGTTGAGGTGCCTCTGTTGAGTGCGTGGGCGTGTGAGAGACCGATAGGTAGCCAAGAGACGTTGGGCATAATCGGTTTGGAACCCCCCTTCTGTCGGCGGTCTCTCCCCTGTATGATTGGTGACATACGTTGGGGGGGGGGGCGCCCCACGGGCGAGACTCTCGTGCACAGGGATCCGCTCCGTACGGCTGCCGTCATACAGGCGCCGTGGCACTATATTGCGAGTGCCTCCATGAAAATTGCTGCGGATCTTTATTTAAAGAGTTTCTGATCCTTTTTTTTATCGTGGGGAAATCCTCGTGTATACCTCACCGCCCTGGTGGGAGCAGCGGGGCAGTGCCGGACTCTTACCGGCTAAAACCCCACGGTGGCCATCCTCCGCGCTTACTGGGGCGGCACCGGGAACTCTTGTCGAACACGACCGGTGCCGCCCCGCGCCGCCCATTCGGGCTCCTCTCGTGGTGGGGGAGAAGGCCATCGCCCCTCTCGCTTGCGCGAGAGAGGGAGGCGTCCCCCACCGCCTGCGGAGAGACACGGCTCGCCACACTCCGCCGCTACCGACGAAGGAGGAGCGAACCGCGCGACCCACACTACAAATCTCACCTGGGTGGGACGTGTGACCACGACACGCTCCGCCCCACCTCGGGGCCGTTTTGCGCGGGCGACAGAGCCACAACTCTGCCGCCTCACGGCCCCTTGGTGCGCACCCGGCCTGCCAGCGGGTAGAAGTCCGCCGGCGGGACCGGGTACTCTCGCTTACTGCGGATGGGCTGCGTCCCCCCGCGCAGGGCGGCGGTGCGGACGGGCCCTTGCCAGATGGAAAGGGTCCGTCCTCTCTCGCTGCCGCCCTGCCTCCTCTTTTTAGAGGAGGACTTCCTCGCAAAATGCGAGGAAGGCCCTCCACGACCTCCCGCTGCCGAGGATCTCCCTCATGACTGTGGGCAGCGAAAGGTCCCTCCCGATGTGTCGGACTAGGACACAGCGCTCCTCCCTCGACGCTCCACAATGTTAGAGCGTGTGTTGCGCCGTGTCCCGGTCCCCATTACAATGGTGGCACTGTGCCGTCGCCTCCTTCCCGATGCGACACAGGTACTCGCCGAAGCAACCGTGCCCGGTGAGCACCTGCGTCGCGCGGTAGGAGAGTTGGCCCCTGCCGCGACTCAGCCAAGCCTCGAGGCTCGGCAGAATCGCCCCGGCGGCTCTGTGGCGGGAGTGTTCTGGATTCTCCAATCTGCGCCGCCACTTCTCGACAATGAGCCGCCGGGTCCGACGCTTCAACTCCTCGACCTACCGTCCCGTAAAGAGTTTCCGATCCCTAAAACAGAAGCAAATGCTAAGCAATTTTTAGGCTTGGTAGGGTATTACAGACGATTTATCAAGAATATGGCAAAGATTGCCAAACCACTTACAAATCTCACCAAGGATACTATGTTTGCTTGGGACGATAATGCACAGAATGCATTTGAAAAATTGAGAGATATTATTTGTTCAGAACCGTTGTTAAAGTACCCAGATTTTTCACGTTCATTTATTATTACCACTGATGCGTCTTGTTATGCTGTCGGGGCAGTGCTTAGTCAGGGTCAAATTGGAAAAGACTTGCCCATAGCATCGAGAGTCTTGAATTCAGCGGAGGTCAATTATTCGACCACTGAGAAAGAATTGGATGCCATTGTGTTTGGTGTAGAAGATTTTCGTCCTTATGTCTATGGTCGACGTGTTTCTTTGGTGACTGATCATCGTCCTTCGGTTTGGCTTCACAGTATAGAAAATCCGTGTTCAAGACTCACAAGATGGTGAATTCGGCTTAATGAGTTTGATTATGAGATAATTTATAAACCTGGTAGAGTAAATTCTAATGCAGATCCTTTGTCGAGAAATCCTGTTGTCTTGGCACCTCCCATTGAAATCCCTCATCCTCCTCTAAGTTCGCCTTCAAATTCAATTGAAACTTTCAATAAAGATGCAATTAATCTAAATATAATGATAGCTTCAGTTTTCACTACTCAAAATCAATTGCAATCGATTCAAAATTTAGAGTCTCAACCTTCAAATCACCTACTTGCAAATAACTCTGAGAGATTGAACCGTGTTAACACTGACGGTCCATCTCCGATCTTTGAGGCCTCATCGGAGATGGACTCTGAGGTGGTCCATGGCGAAAGGGCTCTGAGTGGTCAATCGGCTAACGAGGATTCCGTACGGCGGTCCCTTGCTTTTGACCAACATCCTCGAGCTGGCGGCTCTGTTCATTGTGGCTGCAATGCCCATTTTGCGATGGATGTCGCTTGGTCGGTGAAGTTCTTATATCCACGTGGTACTTTAGGGTCCACATTGTCTTTGGGCAATTCGGTTGGGGCTGGTGCACCAGACCAGCTTGAGGCGGCAGTGCCTATTGTTGTATTTTTGTTGGAAGAGTGCGCTGGGGCTTCCGAACGATCTATTGAAGTTTTTCCTTTAGGGACTGAAATAGAAAATTAAATTAGAATCCTTCCGACTACTTCTTCTAAAATACTTCATACTCACCTAACCCCCCCTCCCCCGCCGAACTAACATTTCACCAAAGATCACCTTCATATGCGCCAAGATAACCTTATCCACTTTATGTCCTGTAACGAAAACGACCTGCCTGACCAAACTTAAGACCGGAAGGTTACGCGCGGTCACCCGATAGGGAAAATAAATATCGCCTCCAGAGAAGGTCATACCGATTCCGCTACCGGCCAAAAGAACTGTTCCGTTTCTAACTGTCGTTTGAATTTCGCGTGAGCCATCCAACACCGTTGGGCAGGGACGAAACACCACCACCGGCCCCCTGAGGAACATCTTCCACGACGCCACCCGCAGCCACGAGACTCCGGCTCGACGTGGAGATCCCCTTAAGGACGACAGCAGTCCTCGATGGAGTTCCACCACAACACTGGCCAAGCTGTAGGGACTCCGGGCGGTAGGGCAGGGTGTAACAGATAGAATGGAACCAGCTTTTTACCATCAAATTATCGGTAATATCGACATTGCGTAATTGTTTTGTTAGCCGTGTAGTGTCACTTGTGTCGTGTGTCGCATGAGCTTATATGGAATGAATCGTGACAGATACCAACTGTCTATTGATTAATTGAAAAACGCAAAATCTGGAGGAAACGTAACTTGTGCACTTCCATGAAACTGTTTTATTTTAAATTCTGAATTACATGGTAACCGTATCAAGTCTTGTGTTACATAAAATTTCTGTGAAATGAATCTTCGGAGAGCGGGTATGATTTTTTTCTGTAACAAAAATGATTATTAGGATGAACGCTTATCCAATAACAATAGTAGTCGCGGTAAGACGCTGAATTTGCAGTCTTGTTGATCCAATTCAATTCCGAATGTCTGATATTTTTCTTAATTTCTCGCTATTCGTGCAAGCGAATAAATGATATTTTGATATTAGTAATAAACTCGTCTCGCGCTGCATATTTCCACGTCCATCTGATTGCAAAGAATAGCACGGCCACACTATAGTATCCGCCCATGACACGTAATTAAATGTTTATAAATGCGGTTTAAACGATTGTTTGTCAATACCCGCAGACTAATTGTGAGATGAGTTTATTGCTAATATCAAAATATATAATTTCTTCACCAGCTTGAATACTGAGGAATTAAAAAATATGTCAGATATTTGAAATAGAACTGGAACGAGAAGATTGCAAATTTAGCGTCTTCCTACGACGACTACTATTGTTATTGGATAAGCGTTCATCCTAATAATCATAGCCCGCTCTCCGGAGATTCAGTTCAGAGAAATTTATATGACACAAAACTTAATACGGTTATCATATAGTTCAGAATTTAAAATAAAACAGTTTCATCGGAGTGCATAACTTGCATAAGTAACAGTTTCTCAAGATTTTGCGTGTCTCAATTAATCAATAGGCCGCCGATATCTGTTGTGATTCACTCCGTGTAGTGCTCAGCGACACACGACACGAGTGACATTACACGGCCGCCGGGACAATTACGCAATGTCGATATTACCGATAATTCGATGGTAAAAAGCTGGTCCCATTCTATCTGTTACACCCTGGGCAGGCGCGTCCAGGAGGAAGGATCCATCGGCAGCGGCCACTCGGATCTTCCACAGCGCAGGGGTACGGCCCTGTTGCGGGGGCTCCCCGAGCCTTGGCGCCCGGACTGCGTAGGGTGGCCCACACGGCCGAAATCAGGGGCGCCGGGGGAAGTAAACAGAAATCTATTAAAGCCCCGCACGCGGAAGGAGCGGGCATTCGTTTTCGAGCCGTTAGAGTGATTAGCCTTTTCGAACTAGTGTGTGAGATTCCGAAGCTCTTCTCCTTCCGTTTGGTAAGCCAAGCCTCCGGGCATCTCTCATACGTAAGGATCGACCAGGGGATTGTCCTGGTCCGATTTTGTAAACGTTGTCTTGTGCTTCTCCAAACCATTGTTTAACGCACTGTAAGGTTCCCGTTTTCTGTAGAATCTCCGTTAGCGACCTTCCTGGAGGGTTCCCGCTCTCGAAACGGTTCGCTTCCATCCGTCCATTAGAATAAGTTCACGCGATCGAGATTGCATTATCCAACTCTGCTCTTCCGTTCGTTCGTCTTGCCGTTCGAGACTCGCTTCCGTTTTGTATCGGTTCACGTAGTTCCATAGTTCGCTTCTTTTGTATCCTGCTCTTCACGGGCGCTGAGTAACGCCCGTGGACGAAGCCCATTTTACCGCCCCATTGCCATTATTTAATCATCTTTCTGTGAGCAATAAATCTCGTGCAAAGAACTCAGTCTGTCTTGGTTGCGTCTTCTGCCGAATTCACGGCCCTTCCTACTATCCTCAACTGAGCTGCCGTGTGAGGAAAACCGATTGCGGCTCCGCGGAAAACTTGCGTCCGGCTTTGGCCCGTGTGTGAGTCTCAGAGTGGTACCTCGGGGTACCTGGCGCCCTGGTCACTTCCGCTTCCCGGAGCCGAATCGACAGTCAGGGAAAAGTCCTCGCGTTCCCGAAAATCCGCGCTTCGAGCAAGAAAATATAAGAATAAACATATTTTCCTGGGCAACCAGCTGCGGGTAGCTCTATTCCCGAGTGGCCTCAGGAAAATCCCTGATAGTCCATCGATTGTGAAATAGTTTCAGAAATTAGTAAGCATCTAGAAGATCGAGATAAGATTCCAGTCGAAACAATTAAGCAGAGTACCCTTAAACCTGGTGATACAATGATTTATCCTGATGGTACACATTTTATATTTCCTTTATTTCATAAAGCCAAACATAGCGACGAATTAAATTTTAGTGACCTGATATCATGTTTTCAAATGCTAAAAGAGCTAATGACTAGATTCGACATAAAATCATTTAGTATCTCTTCAAATAATAACGATTTAGGCTCCTTGACCAGACCGTAGGCTTGCTATCATAAAGGAATATCATGAATCAATAGTTGAAGGACATCGAAGTATCACACAAATCTACAATAGAATTAGGGAAGATTACATTTGGCCTAAAATGAGTAAGGATGTACAGGATTTTGTTAGGAATTGTATGAGCTGTCAAAGAAACAAGATTCCCTCCACAAAAACAAGGCAACCTATGAAAATTTCAGATACCCTCAGGAAAGCTTTTGATAAATTACACCTAGATATTGTAGGTTCATTACCGATTACAAAGAAGGGAAATAGATACCTTTTAACTTTGCAGGATAATCTGACAAAATGTTCAGATGCCATTTCCTTGTCGTGTATTGGCGCTGTCACAGTCGCTACCGCTTTTACCGAAGTTATTAGCCGCTTCGGATGCTCTCGCAGCATCCACACAGATCAGGGTAGCAATTTCACTAGCAATTTTATGAAGAATCTCTGTAGGATATTTAAAGTCCAGAAAATCACACTTCAACCGCATTTCATCCCCAATCATTAGGATCCTTCGAATGTGCGCATAGAGTTTTCGTAGACTATTTAAAACATTACTTTACTAAAACCGATTGGGATGATTGGATTCGATTCGGCATTTTCGCGTACAACAATTCAATTCGAGAATCCACGGGTTTTACCCCTCACGAGTTAGTTTTTGGCGTTGAAGCAACCATTCCCTCCGAGTTCGCGAAAGAGACTGTGCCCCGAACATTTGTAGATTATTTAGACCAATTATTTTGCCGAATTTCCAACACTCAAGCCACCGCCAGTGAAATTCTCCAGAAAGCTAAAGAAAAGAGCAAAAATCATTACGATAAGAATTCTCACCCCTGTAACTTCACCGTTGACGACAGTGTATACCTGCTTAAAGAACCGAAAACTTTCAAATTCAACCCGGCTTGGCAAGGACCGTATAGGGTAGTTTAGGTTTTTCATGACTTAACCGTAGAAATAGCTATTAATGCTACCCGTAGTAAAATAGTGCATGCCAATAAGTTAAAATTAGCTTATGTTGGACCGGATCCTATGTAATATCAGGAAAATGAAATATTATTCTCGAGCCTGCTAACTAGACTCGAGAATAATTTCGAAATGCTTGGGTTGGTTGCTATCTCTCTAACTTTAACTCGGTAACGTTAGTTTCTCGAATACTTGGATCTCTGCTATTCGTAATTCTCCCAATTATTCCCTTTCCCGACACTTCGGCTCGAGAGATCCGAAGCCAACGATTCCTCAAGCACACACAAAATTGGGCGCCAGGCATCGAAGATGCCACACAAGAGCATAAAATCGTAAGAGGAACGGCAACAGGAGGTCTCCCGAGACGGCGTACTTTGCTTCGGCTAGACGATAATAGACAAGGAGAGCACGTGGGTCGACACGAGTGAACAAGCCGTTGGGTTCTAAGCTAAGTAGAATGATTTTATTCCGACAGTACAGTTGAGATAAGATTGTTCAACCGAAGCGTTCATCGTCAACCTCGGGCGAAGCGGATAACTGAGTTAGTGAATGTCGTTTTACATTAAGTTGGACGCTAGCTCGACGCAGTTGATCGGCGTTCGTAATACAGAGAATCTGAAGATTACAATTTGACCTTTGGCTGACTTAGTCAGCCTGCAGTAAGATCACAGTTTCTGATATCGCAAATGAAAGACCCAAAACGTTACGATAGAAAATGTCTCGGCGACTCGAGGATAAGAGCTTGCAGTTTTATACAATTCGAAGTTAGAACGACAGAGAAGCAACGGACTACTAGCGGAGATCCGGCGAGGAGCCGGTCCCTTACAAAGGCTAGGCCGAAGGGCTGATTCGCTTACCGCTAATTAATCTCACTGGAGGCTACGCTAATTGTTGGCCGGGGATTCGACTTCCGTCCTTCCTTCCTTCCTTGCGGTAGTATTTGCCTCTGGTAGCTTTCGCTCGCTAGTTCGCTAGTCGCTCTTCGCTCGCTAACACGAGAATTGCCTTCGCTCGCTAATATGTCGTACTCGCCCGATAGTCAGCTCAAGAGTGCCGAAAAGCGCGCTCGCGTCTACGCTCTCGCCTGGCTTCTTTTGTCCGAAAAATCGGTTCCTAATTGGTCGCCTGGTTTTACCGCGCTCGCAGGGCTCGCAGTGCCCTCGGACGAACGGTGCCAGGGTCGTATGCCCAACCGTGCACCAACCCTGCTACGGTGAATCGGAAATTCCTCTTCTCTCCCGTGGCTGGGTGTCTCGAGGTCGCTTGCCTCACCGCCCAGTGATTTCCCGCGATGACCAGTCGCTGGCGATCCCTTCGGAAGCTGCTGGCCTCTTAGTGTTCATCTCGGTCGAGCCGAGTCCTGGTTGCTGGTAGATTTGGGTTGACTCCGGGTGCCGTGGATAGATGGTTGTCCCTGGGCTTGCTATTTCCTGGTTGGCTCCGGCGAAAGTTTCCGGGCGTTAATATTTGTACCGATCTTTCTCGATCCTTATTGGAGACGTCATTTTGCTCGCATTGTGGCGCTAATTTTGTGTAGGGGAATCGTTTTGTAACGTACGCCAGGCGTAAGGTCACAGTAAATATAATACTAACCTTAAGTCGATCTCGTAAGTTCGATCCTTTTATATTCATTCCTTCCATTCATGTATTAGAAGACTCGGTAGAGTCTCGCGCCAAGTAGTAGTAGTATATGTGACTTCGGTCTCGAGCACGGCTTGTACCTTGTCGGAAACGTTCGAGGTTCCGGCCGCAGCGTGCGAGAGACGTTGGCAAAGCGGAGTTCACTCTAGCCACTCCAACGAATGTCCTTTCGGAGGAGGACGCGAGGATTTTACTTTACTGTAAAGAGCTGGTCGCGCGTACAGGTGTACGATTTCGTCAGATCGAACGGGACGATGTAGTCGGATCGCTGGTCGAGATTTGAACTGTCGGCCGGTGGTCGCTACGCCAGCGTGGCGGACGTCACGCTACAGGCGAAGTTGGCTGCGCTGCCATCAACCTCTCGCTCTCGCTCTTCGGGACGGCTGACCTGCCCTCTGCCGTCGTCTCCCTCGATACCTCGAGGCCGCTACATATATATTGTTACGGGCCTGGCTCCCATGCACCCCATGCGTACCAAACAACCGACATCCGTGGCCGGAAGTCGTGGAGAGTGTCCCTAACGACTGGCTCTTCGTCTGACTAACAGCGGAATGTATCTAGCAGTCTAATCCCGGATTCCGTCCTTTGTGCACGCACCTTATATCGCTCCCCAAATATACATCCCGTTTCTATAATCCAGTCTTCGAGTTTCAATGCCACTTACGCGATCTACGACCTCCGCACGTATCATTGGTGTCAGAAGTGGGATAGTTTCCACTTCCCCCGAAATCACCGAAGAAACCGAGATCGAGACAACGAGGATGCCTGGAGAAGAAGGTGAACAATCCGGCTGGACTGCGTGGGAAGTTGCTGGTCTCTCGAGCGGAGACGCAGGCCCCGGCTCCTCCGAAGGAACGTCCGGCGCGGCGACGGCGGCTGGCGCTACGACGGCCGCCACATTCGACCAGATGCGCAACCTACTCGGCGACCTGCAGCAAGGGCTCTTCCGCCAGCTGAAGGACAGGACCAGCGCGTTGTCGGCGCAAACTCAACAACTTCGGACAGACATCTCCGATAAGCTTCGGGGAATAGAAGCTCGCTACGAGGCGCGGTTTCAAGCCCTGGAACGCAATTTAAGTACCCCACTCGCCTCTCAACCACCTACTGCTCCTTCTGTCCGCTCTGGTTCCATGCCTTTCTTGGCCCCGCTCCGGGCCTCGGTTCCGACGGTTATTTCGAATCCACACGTTCAGTTACCCAAATTCAACGGTACGTTCTGGCTTGAATTCAAAGCCCAGTTTACGACAATTGCACAAATTAATCACTGGGTTAACACCGCGAAAGTGACCGGTCTTTTAAATTCCTTGGACGGTCCGGCCATTTCGGTTCTCACTACGCTGAGTGAAACACAAAGGGCAGACTTCAGTTCGCTATTTTCTGCACTAGAATTCCAGTTCGGGCAATTTCAATCGGCCGATTCGATCGGCGTTAAATTTTATAATTGCCGACAGAAATTCGGTCAGAGTATTCAGGCACTCGCCGCGGAAATCGGGGATCTCGTGCATTATGCATTTCCGGATGTTTCGGCTGAAGCCAAAGATCGTTTGGGCATGACACGATTTATTAACGCGCTCCACGATATAGATTTACAAAAACAACTGTATCGCTCGCATTTAAATTCATTCAGCGAAACCGTAGCGAAGGCAGGTGACTTCGACTACATCGAGCGCAACTTCAGGAGCGATCGTGCGCGCCCTTCAGAACATCCGGTTATGACGCCATCTTTCCATCGTGATGATGTCCCGTCGCGCAATGTTCCTCCTTCTTTTGGTAATGCGCGGAACAACTTGGCACTCCCTCGTGCTTCCAAAAATGCTCCCTCGTCACGCGGACCTGTCACCTGCTTCAAGTGTGGCAAGGTCGGACATTTTCAGAGCGACTGTAGGTCGGGTCAAGCGTCCCGGACGGCGGGAAATACAAATTTAAAAAATAGTTCGCTATTTCAGAGGCCGGGAAACGCAAACGGTCCGAATTAAGGGTGGCGGATTCGAGGCCGCCGGTTGAAGCCCCCGTCGTAAATACAACTCCTGTTCGTACGGTTCGCCGTACTTCTAATTTGTTAGAGTGTTCTGTGTTTCAAAATGTTTTCTCTGTTATTATTCACGATTTTGTTGTTGTGCAATTACCCACTGTGTTCTGTATTGGAGTGTTTGACGTTGTAGGCCCACAATTGGCTTCTCTTTTCCCTACGGGAGAAACTTCGGTTTCTAACACTTTATGTAAAATCGGTTATGAGTCAGAGGAATTAGGGGTTTCGGGATTGTACGTGAATGGTTCTGTAGACCATAGGCCGACGAGTATGTTAGTAGACACCGGTTCTGCTGTTTCCCTTTTGCGATTTGGTGTGAGTCCCTGCATGGGCCCGGAACGCGTTTCTGGAACTTTCGGGTCCAACGTCCATTCTGTAGATGGATCGAGCCTAGCGGGTTCGATTGTAGGGAAGAAATGTTGTCTTTTCGAGATAGGTAATTTTGAGCGTGAAGCATGATGTGTTCCTTACAAGGATGCCAGATTCCTGTATCCTCGGGTTGGATTTGCTGCCTAAATTTATCGTGTCGATCAATCTCCCTCGTCGAGTGTTGGAGCTCGCGGATAGTTCTCAAGTCGCGATGATATCGGAACCTGCGTTGGTTGCTGAAGAACCTGGTGCTGGTACAGGAGTGGCTAGCACAGAACAGGATGAAGATACTGTTCCGGAGTTTTTGAGTGATCTATTTTCCCGGAGCTCTCGTCACCTGAATGACGAAGAATGGGAACGATTTAAATTGCTTTTGATCGAGTACAAAGATGTGTTCGCCGCGGATTCGCAGCAGGTCGGTGCGTGTGACATCACGCAACACAAGATTGATACGGGAAATCATCTTCCTTTTAAATTACCGCCTCGTCGTTTACCCCTGCATAAAAGGGACGAAGTGGATAAAATGATTCAATCTATGTTGAAGCAAAAAGTTATAGAAGAATCTTCTAGCCCCTGGTCATCTCCCGTTGTTTTGGTCGCCAAGAAAGACGGTTCCACGCGGTTTTGTGTCGATTTTCGGCGGCTTAACAACATCACGAAGAACTACTCTTATCCTTTACCACGTATCGAGGACACATTGGACGCCGTTGCAGGATCGTGGTGGTTTTCGACGGTGGATTTGCAAAGCGGGTATTGGCAGGTGTTGCTTGCCAAAGAGGACCGCGAGAAGACTGCATTTTCGGTTGGAGGAGGCCTGTGGCAGTTTCGAGTGATGCCTTTTGGACTTTGCAATGCACCGGCCACTTTTGAACGTCTAATGGAAACGGTTTTACGTGACCTACTGTGGAAAAGCTGTCTAGTATACTTGAACGACGTCATCATCTATGGGAGAACGTTTGAAGATGAATTAAGAAATTTAGGACTAGTGTTCGATCGCCTTAGGGGCGCGAAATTGTTAATGAGGCCGAAGAAATGTACATTCTTCGGCAAAGAAGTGCTGTATCTTGGCCACATCGTATCTGAAGCGGGTATCAAGACCAATCCGGCCAAAATTTCGTCAATCCGGGAGTATCCTGTCCCAAAGAATATCACCGAACTGAAGAGCTTTTTGGGCTTGTGCTCTTATTACAGAAAATTCATAAAAAAAAAATCGGATATTGCTCAACCTCTGAATCACCTACAGACAAATACCACGTTCGTCTGAACCCCAGCCTGTCAGAGAGCCTTCGAAGAACTCAAGGGGAGGCTCATAAGTCCTCCTATTCTTACTTTGCCTTTGTCAAATTGCCCATTCATTTTATACACGGACGCTTCGGGTGTATGAATTGGTGCCGTCCTTTCACAAGAACAGGAAGGATTGGAAAAAGTCATTGCTTATTTTAGCAAAACTCTTTCGGCTTCGCAAAGAAATTATTGTGTAACGACACGGGAATTTTTAGCGATCATCAAGGCAGTAAAACATTTTCACCACTATCTCTATGGTGCCAAATTTCTAATTCGTACGGTCCACTCTGCGTTAAGTTGGTTACTTTCGTTTAAAACCCCGGAAGGTCAAGTTGCTCGTTGGATTGAATTCCTTCAGCAATATAATTTTGATATCGATTATCGCAGCGGTCGCTCTCATGCGAATGCTGATGGATTATCTAGAATTCCTTGTGCAAATTGCAAATTTTGCGATAAAATTCAGAATAGTGTCAGGAGAATTAGATTTATTAGTGATCGACACCTTTGGCGCGAATCCCAGTTAGCGGATCCAGAGATTTGTCCAATCCTTAATGCTAAATTATCCGATCGTCGTCTTTCAAAAGAAGAAATTTCACCACTTGGTCCTCGTTCAAGATTCTATGGAACGATTTGGGATTCACTTGTAGTCAAGGATGCAGTTTTGTTGAAGAAATGGGAATCAACTGATAAAACCAAGAACGTTCTCCAAATTATCGTACCCGAGAAACGAATTGAAGAAATTTTGTGTTTGGCTCATAACTCATCTTCCGCTGGACACTTTGGAATCAACAAGACTTTAGTTCGTCTTCGGAAAACATTCTATTGGGCAAACTGCAAACAAGACGTCGAGGAATGGTGCCGCTCCTGTGACACATGCACAGCGAAGAAAGGTCCTAAGGGTAAAAGTAGAGGCGATTTACAGATGTTTAATTCGGGCGCACCGTTTGATAGGATAGGTATCGATATTCTCGGTCCTCTTCCTAAAACTTATTCCGGGAACAGGTTTTTGTTAGTTGTCGAGGATTATTTTAGAAAATGGCCAGAAGTTATTCCGTTGCCCGATTGTAAGTCTGAGAGAGTTGCCAGACGTCTCATTTCTCATGTTTTTAGTAAACACGGTTTACCTATAGAAATTCATTCCGATCAAGGCCGCTCTTTTGGATCGGGGTTGTTTAAAGAAGTTTTGAAGATTTTAGGCATTAAGAAAACCAGAACGACGTCTTTTCACCCTCAGTCGGATGGCTTGGTAAAGAGATTAAATCGAACTATTGCCCAGTATTTGTCATTATTTGTTTCCTCAAATTAGAAAGATTGGGATGAGTGGATCCCATTGTTTTTATTAGCTTATAGATCATCGGAACACGAAATTACTAAACAAACTCCCGTAAAATTACTTTTTGTGTTACATATTCACCCTCTCGGACTACTTTTCTTAACATTATTTCATACGTGGATTGAATAATTATAACTCGCTAGCTTCCTACATAGAATATTCCTGCGTATTTTTCGAGCCTTAAAACTGTTACTTCGACTCCTTTCGTTCCGTCTTATCTCTAGTGTTTATAGCTTTCTAGTAGGGGAGCAATGCGGCGTGCATATGGTGCATCTGTGTAGTTCCTAGAACTCAAGCATGGTCAGACCCTTGGCGCCCTATACTCCCACCATACCCCCTTTTCACTGGGTCTTCGGGTATTTAAGCCCTAAATTCTAGTGGAAAGCGGGGGAATCAGTTCCGAACTCTCATCGACAGCGAAGCTCTGTCACTCAGACCAGCGAAGAACATCGTAGTAGCTCGAGCGTTAGTCTCCTTCGAAACCAGTCAATATTACCGTATGTACTATCAGGAAAATGAGATATTATTCTTGAGACTCGCTAATGCTCGGGACAGACTCGAGAATAATAATGAGAAATTATGAGATTTATAATAATTCTACTTTACGCTAGCTTTAACGGGGTTTATTTTACTAATTTTCCCGATGCTTCGGCCCGGGAGACTCAAAGACGGCCAGCCCTCAGTTTCAAACAAAGGGAGAGCACGTGGGTTCGACACGAATGAACAGTGGCCAGGATTGAATTAGAAAACTGATTTATTTCGACAATGCAAAGCGATAACAAGGTCCTTCGCCCGAGGTGTTCACTAGCAACCTCGGGCGAAGCACGTGGCCGCGAGTTAGAAGAAAGTCGAGTTCACAGTCCGATGTTAGCTAATTCGACGCGGTTGTTCGGCGTTAAGGCGGTTGATGAATTCGCGGTCGTCTGAATTCTACGCAAAGCTACACGTTGACTCTTGGCTGACTTCGTCAGCCCGCAGGAAGATATCAGTTAGAAATAGATCAGATGGAAAGCTCGGAAGTTCGATAGAGAGGAACATCGCGAATAGATCGTAAACGAAACTTACAGTCGGGCAACTACAAGCCGGAAGGGCGAAGAAACAGCGAAGGTCTAGCTGAGATCCCACAAAAGTAGGTCCCTTACAGACTGCTCGACCGGAAAGATGTTCGCTTACCGCTAGTGTTATTTAGATGTTCGTAGAAAGTCGGAGGATTACGTCCGTCCTTCCTTCCTTCCTTCCTTCGCTATCCTTTGTCCGAGAGTTCGCTAGTACTTTTCTATCGCTCGCTAGTAGTCCGCTCGCAATGGTCGTCAGCACAAGAGTGCCGAATTCTACGCGCTCTTCCCTAACGTTCGCCTAGCCGCCTTTGTCCCCCGAAATCGATCGCTATTGGTCGCCGGATCCTACCGCGCGCTCAGGGCTCGCTAAGCCCTCGGACGAACAACGCCAGGGCCGTAGGCCCCACAGTGCGCCCACCCCGCTCCGTCGAGACGACAAACGGTCAGCCTCCCACGTTGCTGGGTGCCTCGGGGTCGCCTGCCTCACCACCCAGTTTCCTCCCACGTTGACCAGTCGTCATCGGAAACTTTCGGAGACTGCTGACCCCTTAATATTCATCCTGGTCGGGCCGAATTCCTCTGGGCTGGCAGAGTTGGTGACTTCGGGTGCTGTGGGTAGTTGATCGTCCCTGGTTGCTGCTCCCTAATTGGCTTAGGCGAAGTTGATCGGCGTTAGTCGAGATTCTCGCTCTTCTGAGGCTCTTTATTGGAGACGCTAGTTTACTATTTTCTCGGCGCTAGATTTGAGCGAGAGGGTTGCTTTTGTGACGTACGACAAACGCAACGTCACAGTACATCGTGTTATATCGCGATCGTTAGGCAAATCACAGTTCTTACGTTTAGTTTCTCCCCCGTTCAATATCGTAACGTAATACCATTTCATTTTAAGTATAATCCAAATTGTAACAACATTTTACTTCCGCTGAAAGTCTCATTATATATTTTTGTATTGTATTTTCATTCAGAATATATTGAATATTGTTTTAATTTTTATTAAGAAAATCACTCCTTCTTTATTGGAAATTCCTGTTCAGTTATCCTTGATTTAAATAAGCACATATAAGGAAAGGAATAATAAAAGATCCCACGAGGATACACTTTTACCGCTCAAGGTGTATCCGGCGAGCAATAGTAAGGTTTAACTTTAGCCTAGGGCATTCTTTCATGATCAATGAGCAGGATTGAGTCTGGTTAAGGTGAAATAGCCCTTAGCACGATTCCAAGACCTGTTCTGAGCTATTGAAAGTAACTAGCCATTCTTTTAATTAACAAGGTCCAGTCTTGAGTCTGGTTAAAGGGAAATAGCCCTTAGCGCGATCCCAGGATTGATATAGGGCCGATTGGGAACTAGAAGACTCGAGTCTGGCAAAGGTGAAATAGCCCTTTGCACGATCTCAGACCATATTTTAGGACTCGCGAAGCCTGGCTCGTAACATTTGGAAGAGAATTGAGAGTACCTTTGGATTTGTGTAGAGGAATCGCTCCTGGAACTGAAAATTTTTCAATTTCTAATTATAGTCGAATTTTGAAAAAAAAAGCTTAAACTCATCCATCAGATTATTAGGGAAAGAATTTCTAAGGCCTCACACTCTCTGAAGATTAAATACGACAGCTTAGAACCTTCAATCAAATTTGCTCCTGGTGAAGCGGTCTGGCTATTTCAACCCAGACAAGTGAAAGGGAAATGTCAAAAATTACAATATAACTGGAAAGGACATTGTCGTGAATAGGATTCAGCGGAATCCGAAGTGTAAATTCAAGGTTGTGCATATTAGTAGACTCGCGAAATATCATCGTAGAGTTCAAACAGAATAAAAGGTTTCCAAGGTATGAGTGTGTTTTTGCGTATAGTTTTTGCACTATCCACTACGATAGCGGTAAAACAGTCAATTGCTCCGTCCGTCAACTTATAGAAGTTCGGTTCTCCTTTTGAGGGCTGACCTATAAGGACGAGCGGTCAAAACGGAGAAAGGGGGAAACAGCTGTGGCGTAACCAAGTTAGGTTCCCTCGACGTTGACAGAATAGCTGAGTTGAATGTATGAAATGAGCATTTATATGAGCCAGTCGTCAAATTTCGAAAAATCTATGAAATCAGTCCTACTGCTTCTATTATCGTGATATCTTTTGGATTGTCGCCTGCAAGAACCCACAAATCCTTTTCTTTCCTTGTTTCGAGGAAATTCGAGACCCTGTTCGAGAAAATTACCACCCATTCTAATTCCCTGGAGTCTTCATTGGAGGGACTGCTTCACACACAATGTTTTGAACGCATTTGGAACACCATGATTGAGAAAACCATCAGCTTCAGCTCAACTTGCGAACTCGTTTACGTCTCGTCCACGGTTTTTGAAGCGGTTTTCCCTGGACCTCGAGCAAATGCTGAGACGGTATCTGGTTGGATTGGACCGCTACTTCCATCTGATTCCTAATCCACCAGAGTGACATAAGGAAGAAGACCATCCACATTGGAAGACGAACGCCTTTTTCACGGAAGGGGGTAGAGTTACGGGCCTGGTTCCCATGCACCCCATGCGTACCAAACAACCGACATCCCTGGCCGGAAGTCGTGAAGAGTGTCCCTAACGACTCGCTCTTCGTCTGACTAACAGCGGAATGTATCTAGCAGTCTAATCCCGGATTCCGTCCTTTGTGCACGCACCTTATATCGCTCACCAAATATACATCCCGTTTCTATAATCCAGTCTTCGAAAGAATAATTTATGGGATGCAATTGACTCCATGTGTTCGAAAGTTTCGAAGAGCCTTGATACTTGAGTTTTTCTGAGCCATTGTATTAGGATTATCGAGAGCTTTCTAAGACGTTAAGATGTGACTTCTTACTTACTGCTCATATTTACTACAGGCCTCGCTTCGCTGCTTTTTCTCTTACAATAGCTCGACATCTGCGTGCTCGTTGTCGCATTCCTATTTACAAGATATTAAAACGGAAATCCTACGTATTCGTACGATTCCTCATGCACGCTGAGTTTTGAATTAAACTATCTGCCTGCTATTAAAAATGTCGGCATTATCGACTAGAGGCTAAATTCAGAGCACGAGAGGGGTCGGGATACGCAACAATATAGTATGGCACGCAATTACCGAGGATACTTATCCCGAAGTGTAGCGGTCGTCTGCTATAAAACTTCCACTTCGAATTATGAGAAAGTTACAGCTCCAAGGATTTATTTCTGAATTTTTTATTTTTTCTCTGATTTTTCTGAATCCAATGAGCCAAGAGTCAAGCGAATCGGTTCAGTCGTTCAAGAGATATGAGTTTCTCCTGCTTATTTTTCTCGTGGTAAAGGTGTTGCGAGTTCACGGGTTTGCAAAGGTCTGAAGTGGGTAAGTGTGCCCGTGGGATGCTGACAAGGGAAGGTAGTATTACTTGAAAAAAGTTAGTGGATAAAACCCTCGTGTTTCGAAAGGTGTTTCGATCCTTAACACACTTACAAAAACTAGGATGCCAAAATCACGTGGTTTCGAAGATATGGTTACTTGCATATGCGCTATTTTTGTGTTGCATTGGTATGCAAAGACTAACTACAAAGTATGAAAGGCGAAGGTAACGGAATTGTAAGTGTAAGAGAGAGACTACTTGTAGAGACTACACTTAAACCTTGAAATTTATGGCATGATTGTCAGTACGTGCCGAATTACTTACAACATACGGAGAACCATCCTAGTACCTATAATACCGAGAACCGCACATGGTATCTGTCCCTACCCAGAATTTCAGGGACTTTCCCGACACCCTTGTGGAAGGACCCACACCACCACTAACGACTTGCATATCAGTTTTCATTGGCCAATAAGCTGCGAGAAATCAGGAAATTTAGGATAGACTTGACTTCTATAAAGTAAAACTGTCAAGAGACCATCAATGCTCTCTGCAACTTCGAACTGCCTAGACCTGTTTGCAAGCAACAAATCCTAGATCTTCTTGTGGTATCCATATATACTCATCACTTGTATTGCGTCATAAGCACTGAGTAGTGTTTCTTCCAATTTGCTCGATAAAGTAGAGCATTCAACAGCTCTCACAAAACGCTAAGTTATTTGCGATTGTGATCCGTGTAGTGTTAATTCTAGTATAAATGTATGTTTTGTGTGGTTAACAACGTTTTTCGTTAATCGCTGCAGATGAAGCCAATTAATCCAAGTGCGGTAGTTCATTTGCTATTAGCAGAAGTGTGGGCACTTCACAGGTGAATGCACCAAAGAAGAGTAAAGAATTGCAGATAACATTAAACATTTCCTTCTCGAGGAAGTAGTGATTGATGAAGTGGACACGCTTGGATATATTGATGAGATCTGCGTTCATGCAGACAATGAATATAACAATTGCGGGGATGAAAATGGTGATGAAGCAAATATTACATCGGGGGGTTTTCAACCATCCGATGCTCATCGTCAATGTATTTTCCATCACAAGACAAACGCCCAAAATTAACATTAGAGGACGGGTATATACAGAAAGCATTCAACTACTGGACAAAGGGCGGTACTGCAATAGGCAAATCCAGGCGATCATTTTTCTCTGTTAAAAAAAACTACAGAAAAATTCGAAGTCTCCAAATTCTATACAATTACGAAAACCAATTGAGAAAAAGGCGGTCAGGGAAGAAACAAGAATCAATGTCCAAAATAAACCAAAGCGTGAAACAGGCTTTTGATTCTCTTGTACCAATGAATGCCATAATTCATAACAAAACAATTCTAATGCTAGCTCTTAAAGCAAAGGACGAGATTGATCCGCAAATAAATTTCAAAGCTTCCAAATGCTGGGTTACGAAATTTAAAGAATATTATACAATTGGCCGACGATCCATTACACACAAAGTCAGCAATAAATATGTGGGACAAGTTGAAACATTTAAGCTCACATTGAATTTCAGTAATTCGTAGTAACAATAATCAGGTACGGTTAATCCTGCAACAAAATAATAAACGAAGAAGTCACTTCGCGACTTCTTCGAATTCCTCGCTAAGCCTAACACAATAGGCCCTAAAATTCTTGAGCGCTCATTCTTTTCCTCGAACGCGCAGACCAGCGTCCGTGAACCACAATAGAACAGCGCACGTAGCCCAGGGGCGCGATTCTAGTTCTGGCGCTATCGATGGCGCCGGTCGCTATCTCCGAGTTAGCGCTAGTAGGCGCTAAGGTAGCGCTTCGAGCGAGTCTGGATCGCTAGCGATGGTCGCTAAGTAGCGTCGGGTCGCGAAGTTGGGGCGCTATCTACGGCTAGAGTTAGCACGGGCACCGAGGACCGTGCTATCGAGTTAGCAACCCATTCAACCGTGTGGAGGGGGAAATCGGACAAGAAATTACGGCGGGAAACTGCTGTGGGAGAGCGGTGACGGCCATTTTTAAAGCATCGTTACTCAGTCTGTCGCTGCATTTGAGAGGTTGAGCGTAGGTGTGTGCCTGTTGACAAGATTGCCAACGATTGTCATCAAGGAGCCAAGACAATTTTATCTAAGATTTTACTATTATTTATTATTGCTACTTCCATATTTACATTTTTAATTCGGTATGGCCCGTTTTATTTTTTTAGGGAAATCCACAACCAACTCCAAGAGGAAAAAGAGCGCGAGGAAGCCGCCGTAAATATACGCCGGATGGAACGCCGCTATCTCCGGGACACGCAGGATCCCTTTAGGATTTCGGAAAGCCATTTCCCAGAGCTTTTCCGCGTGTCGAAGGGGCTGGCTCGAGATTTGATCGAAAGCCTTCGACCGCACTTGGAGGAGCGTATTCGAGGCCATGGGCTCTCCATAGAATCGCAAGTAAGTTCGGTGATTATCGACTTTGGCTCCTTCTGCAGAGAAAGGTAACACGGTGTTAATTTAGCTTTAAATAGGTCTGCTATGTGATGCTATCTGCGGTGATAGTGACTGAAACAAATGTTAAGGGACCAAATTTTGGCCTACTCATCTACAGTGGGTTGGGTCTGGGAATCTGTTACGGGGGTATTCCCCTTTCTGAGGTTCGAAAAATCGATTTTTTTTTATTCGCGTTTCTTAATCTATAATGATTGGAGAATCTTCCCCCAAAATTTCAAGCCAATTCAATAAAAATGAATGCTCAAAATAACCTTTTATTCCTGCTATGTGTCATGCAGCCACGTTCGTCCGTAGGAGTTATGCAATGTTATACAATGTTTTGCATTGAGAAAGATAAATATGTTTTCCTTGAAAGTGCAATATTTTGCGACTCCGCCTTGAGTATATTCTAACACTAACCAGTCGGTATGGTAATAGGTTTACGTTACTGACGCTGCTTAGACTGCCACCCGGCGATTTTTCTGTTAGGTGTTAGGCCTAACAGTGCCTGTTCGAAAGCTTTTATTACAGTAATTGTAAAATTACATACGACTTATCTAAATCTCATTGAAGCGAAAACATGGACAGGAAAGGCTCAAAAAGTAATAGAACTTTCGCTTATAGGCCCGAAAAACGCAAGTTTCGTGGTAATCGATATAGCGGAAATGCAGATTCAGGTTTCGCTAGCACATCCGCGGAAAAATTGCGGGAAAGTAAAGACGAGGAAATACGACTAAATCGTTCAATCAGCTACTGCATTTTGAACTTTTGCAGTGTATTTTCCGTTCTCAGTGAACCACTAATATGTAAAGAGTGTCACCAGGAAGTGCTATTCAGTGAAGCTTCGCCCCAAGGATTCGGATTCAAAGTAGCTGTCGAATGCCGTTGCGGCACTCAATATATCGATTCCTGCCCGAAGATCGGCAAGTCTTACGAAGTGAATCGTCGCATGGTTGTCGCAATGCGATTGTTAGGAATTGGGCAAAAAGGAATCAACTTATTCTCCGGAATAATGGACATTGGCTTGGGCATATCAAACCATCTGTTCTACGGCTGCTTGGAACATTTTCATAATGCAGCACATATTGTCTGCCAGAGTGTGCTGAAAAGAGCTGCTGCGGATGAAACAGAGAAGAATATAGAACATGGCCGACCAGAAGCAGAATTTATTGTTTCGGGGGATGGTACTTGGAAGAAGCGAGGATTCTCATCTCTATTTGGAGTTTCGTCCCTAATTGGAGTTTTATCCAACAAAGTAATAGATGTTACTACCAAATCCAAATTCTGTCAGGCTTGTAGCATTTGGAAGAAGAAGGAAGGCTCTGAAGAATACAATAAATGGTGGTGCAACCATGAAGACAATTGCACAATCAATCACAATGGCAGTGCTGGACAAATGGAAGTCAACGCAATTTCCCATATGTTTCTTCGATCTGAGGAAAAACACGGAGTAAAATATAATATATATGTTGGCGACGGAGATTGCAAGACTTTTAGAAACCTAGTGGATATAAATCCATACAACGGCGACCCAACTGTACAAAAACGAGAGTGTGTTGCACATGTACAAAAGCGCATGGGAACACGTCTTCGAAACGTGAAGAAATTGAAGAAAGGCTTGGGTGACAAAGGAGTGGGCAAACTTACAGATAAGCTCATCAATGAACTATCAGTGTATTATGGGCTCGCCATACGACGACACTCCGATTCGACAGACAAAATGAGAGAAGCTATTTGGGCAACATTTTATCATAAGAGCTCTTCCAATACAAATCCTCAACACCAATGTTGCCCCAAAGGTGTGAACAGTTGGTGTTCATGGCGCCGTGCTGAAGCACGCGACGAAAATATGGGCGAATTCAAGCACGAAAAGCCACCACTCGATAATAAAGTTCTTGAAGCTATACGCCCCATTTATGAGGACTTGTCTCGAGAAGAATTATTAGAGCGCTGTTTGGGAGCGTATACACAAAATAATAATGAAAGCCTGAATTCCCTCATATGGACTTTCGCTCCCAAACATCTTCACTGCGGCAAAGAGAGTGTGGAGATAGCATCATATATTGCTGTTGCCATTTTCAATGAGGGTTTCAAACCAATTTTAAAAATGATGGATGTCATGGGCATTAGTATTGGCCAGAAGTCATATACTTGCGCGGAATTAAGGGACGCTGACCGCATACAGAGATCCGAGCATCGAACTTCTGCTGTTGCAAAACAGGCACGAATGGATCAAGTGAAGCAGCGAACACTACTGGATCAACATTTCAACGACGTCGAGGGACTAGTTTATGGCGCAGGCATTGCAGACTGAAGGTCAGACACAATTACATTGACATAAACTTTTATCGCGTTTTTCTCAAAACATTATTTTTCAGGAGAGTTCGCATAATATCTCACGAACGGTTGATCCGATTGGCTTGAAATTTTAATGACATGTTCTGTACATGCATAGTTCTCGCTTGTACTAGAAAAATATAAATATCTCAAATTTTGTAATTTTGGGTGCAATTTAAAGTGATAAATAATAACAAAAATTTAATGTTTTCCCTTCTACTTGGCGCCATTATGTCAAAATGAATTGTATTTATTTTTCCCTAGTACAGGCGATAACCACAATCATACCGATCACTAATAAATTTGTTTTTTTAGTTTCTGATGACTTTAGTAAAAGTTATCGTGCGAACCAAGCCATAGGAACCAGGAATTCCGTCTTGCGTCATTCCACTGTATCAATATCAACCGGCTTCAAAAAAATCTCGAAAGTTGTATTTGAATATACCAATATACCTATTTCATTTTGGAACAATGAGCTGTTCCTGAATTATTAAAAATAAATCCCAAAATCCTCAGTCAAAACAGACGACGAAAGGGAAATACCCCCTTAAGCCCAAACTTTAAAGCATCGTACATTAATGCTTTCCGCCATGTAATTATCGTGAAATATCACATAGCATACCTATTTAAAGCGAAATTATCACCGTGTTGCCTTTCCCTGCAGAAGTAGCTAAAGTCGATATTTATCATAAGTCGCTATAATAATTCAAAAACTCTTTGCATACACACCAACATTTCCATGGAGCTGATTGTCACTCTGTATTGTCAGTGTTTGTGCAATGTTGTGAACATGCGAGGAAGCTTAATTTTTTCTCCCCTTTCTATATTGTAGTATATTTTCTGTCACTAGGTTCTCTGTGTTGTGCGGTTCTATGCGGTGGGCTCTTACCAAA